>JAQIWH010002531.1:0-24035 GCA_034695005.1 Cryptops parisi | reverse complement strand
TTTGTTATCGTCACTGACGCTGACGTAGTTTGTTATCGTCACTGACGCTGACGTAGTTTGTTATCGTCACTGACGATGACGCTGTCACTGACGCTGACGTAGTTTGTTATCATCACTGACGCTGACGTAGTTTGTTATCATCACTGACGCTGACGTAGTTTGTTATCGTCACTGACGATGACGCTGTCACTGACGCTGATGTAGGTATTAATGTTCAAGTAAATTGAAAAGTGTTTTTTTAACTAGCGCCCGTGCTTCCGCACGGGGTGACCTCTAGTTAATTATAATAGCCTACCGAAATGATTGATTAAACGAATAATGAATTCGAACAATGAGTTCTTGTTGTGGATAGAACTTCATCTTTACCCCATCGTGGATGCAATAAAAACTTATTATTATAAAACCTAAAAAAAAAGAAAAAGATTTGTCTTGTGAATCGCCTTTTACCGTCTCGATCACGTTTCGAGAAAGCAATTTCTACAATGGGTTTCATGATGTCAAAAGTAAAAAAAAAAACGTAACCACTTATTTATTTTTCGAATTTTTGGGATTTGCCGGTTTCGAAAAAACCAACAAAAAATAACAAAAAACCAAACAAACAGAAAAGCGAGGCAAGTCTCCTTGATCCGCTCGTGGTGCGGGTTTCATTGTTTTCGAACGAATTGGTTTTCGCGCAGCTGGAGCGAAGAATGCATCGCAATAACCTAGCGCGAGTAAATCTGTTCATCAAGACAGACCCTTTCTACAAATCATTCGGCCATCTAACCAAATGGCTACTACTCCTTCTACTTCCAACCATGAACAGCTCGAGAGGCGGAGTCTCGAGAAAATGGTCTCCCATTTATCTCACGAGGTCTTTTTTTCTATTTTTCTCGTGTGTCTTCTTCAGTTCCTTTCGGTTATGTCCTCTCCATTCTACCACCGTGGTGGTCACCCTGACAGGGTGACCGACCGAAGGGGATTCGCCACCTATCATCGACGACTGTCGCTTTTCCCTGAAATCAATCTTTAGTCATGTATGAGCTTCTGTGACGATTTCAAATCAGTCTTTTCGGTCGGATGAGACGGGAAGCCATCTTTCGATAAGCAAAACACACTAAGAAAAAAAACAGTCCAAAGGGTTTAGCCGTTTCATTTTCATGCACCCCTTTTATAACCCCCCTCCCCTCCTCTCGATGCCGAGCGTTTCGTTTAAAATTGGATAGTAGGACATTTATCCATCTGTTCAGAATCCGATAAGCTCGAGCGAGTTTTAGTGCGCGACAAGAAAGATATAAATGCTACTGACCTATTTCCGAGGAAAAACACGTTACGCGGAAAATTTTGTTTGATAAAATAAGATCGATGAGGAAAGTCATACAAAAGTTGTTTACTATTAATAAAATATGCCCCAAAAGGTTGTTCCTTAACAAAAGTAAGCAAAACATAAACGGCGTTATATAGTACGTGGTTCTTTAACTCAACGGTGATTTGCTAAATTACGCTTTTAATATCTACTGTGATAACTTAGACATGGTTGCAATTTTTATTTGGACAATATTATCAACAACAACGTTGTTAGTTTAATAAATATTTTTATTTATTGGACGTGCCAAGCTACCACTTTTAAAGTTTGCGTTTCGTCAAATAGCAACTTGAGGTGAATAAGTTGTTTAAATCGATGGCACGCGTTACTAATTTAAGAAGCGGCTCCATACGCCGACAAGTTTACCAAGACGTTCACTATTTTGAATTTATTTAATAATTAGAAACTTCCTTATAAATAATTCAGCGTTGAAAAAGTTTCCGAACGTCTCCAAAACTAATTGGGCACAAAATAATTAGCGAGGAAAACTATTTAAAAATAACTTTAAAAGTCAAATTTAAATTAAAATTTCTATATATGAAAAATAACCACGTTATTTTAAAGCTGCTTTTAAACTTCCCATCTTCCAAAAAAAATCCGTTGTGCGAACAAGTTATTTTTATCGGTTCATCAAAATCCAAAATAATTTTCCCATCTTGAACTCAATCGAATTACTCCATACCTAAAAAAATAGTTTTAATGAAAATTAAAATAAAAATGGTAATAACGAGCTTGTTCGGCGAATCCAAAATGTTCATCAACGAACGAAGCAGCTTTGCAAATCCTTTTTCCCCAAACATGGTAATAGAGCGAAATTTGATAATTCGATCGGCAACCGAGGACTTAAGATCTTAACTGTAAAGACTTTTTGTAAAAACATGAGCTCGCTCTTTGTGATCTTTTTGAAAATGAAAAAGCAACCATTTTTATGGATAGCATTAAAAAGAAAAAATAGAAAAAAATCGAAGGCAAGTTAGCTAGCTAGCTTGCTAGCTATAGAGCGCAGAGACAAAGAAGAAAAACGATGAAGAAAGAGGAGGAGAATAAGGGGGAAGAAAACGTCATCCGCGTTTCCATCTTCTGATATCGTCGTCATCATCATCATCATTGCCATCATCGTCGTCTTCATTGTCGTCATGTTGTCTCCTACCACGTAACGCAATTAGCGTTCGTTCTCCTTTTCCTTTCGCATCCGGGTCACCAGTGGTTTGGAAACTTCGATCAGAGAAGCGACAATCACTTTGCTAGATGGTCGCTTCCAAAATGAATTAAAGCTTCTTCTTTCTCTAGTCGTTTCTTCCAAACGACTTCAACTCGTTATTCCCAAAGCGAAAATTTGAGTCTATACACACGACCGAACGACACCCCCACGCTTCTCAAAACACAATTACGTTCGACGAATGGTAGGCCATTACGTGCACTTTTCTATTCGTTCATGAGAAATGTCAGTAGCAACCGCATCATCAGATCATCATCGTCATGATCATCCTCAACAAAAATTCCAAAATAAAAGAATCATCTTAACACGATCGATATGTAGTCGATTCTGTTTATATATCGTTCGAAGCCAATTTCAACCACCTTGGTGTGCAGCATCAAAAATAAATTAAACATAAATTAAATTAATCGGAATGTCGTCGAGACTCAATGGAGCAACAGTCTCAAGAAAGAATGGGGGGGGGGGCAGAAGAAAAAATGTTTTTACGAGAATTAGAAAACAGACGAGGAAAGAAAAACAAGCGTGTTAACAAAATGCAATTTCTTCGAAGCAGTTTGTTTTAAACAAATTTTTCCGGCCGTTTTATATATTCCCTCTCGAGCAGCATTTTTAAATATTGATCAAACATTATCAAACAGAAGTTATAAATCTTGCGATCTTCTTTTTGGGATATTTTTTCAACAAAATTTGCTTTTTATATGCCGTTCATCATAATAAATACACCGATGAATAAAATTGTTTAACTAAAACAAATAAAAAAAGTCACGCTCCTGCCTTGGCAGCCATTTTCTCTCATCACGCCTTTGGCGGTGAACAGTGCTACTACGCGTGCAGTGTTACCAACGTTGAAGAAATGTTTCGAGTTTCTCTCAGTTCCAGTTTTGTGTATCGGAATTTAATTAAACTTCAGTTCACCTATGTTTCCAATCGGGAACATCATTTGTGCTAACCTTGTATAAATGGCCATATTTTCTTGTTCTACTTTTAAACCCAAAGAACTTTGGCACATGATCGCCAACGTGAGCGGTATAAACTCGACAAACAGCAAGCTTACTGATTTCTATGCCTTTTGTATACAATAGTTGAATCACAAAAACCAATGTATCACCAATTGACAAGTAGGTGGCTCAAAGCCAGTCGCATTAGTAAAAAAATCAATGTAAAAAGACACGTTTTTATTGTATATTGTATCTTGTTGGCATCACGAAGTCAATAAATGCCTCGTAAAACGCGTCGTTAAAAAGCTAAGATTTAGAGGTGAAATAAAAACCACCTTTTTAACGAGCTATTGATTCGAACGCCTTTTCTTCTATAAAATTCCACACGAGACTGATAAGCGTGCAAAATAAGATTAATATGTAGTTTTAACGCCTTAAGAAATGAAGAACCAAATGCAGTAATCGTCAATGCAGTGCAGTATAATGATTTTGGGAGTATCCTAAGATGCACTGAAGAGACCATGCACTTTCTTGTTCTTGTTCTTCTTCTCACTATATATGTATATTTTTTATTACTGCACTACTGCTAGTCGTCGTTTTATCGCCATGGTAACATCACACTCCATCATTTCTGCATCGAGGGAAGCTCGAGCAGAATTACCAAATGAATACGTAACGTTTTATCGACTAACAAAAAGTTTCACTTAGAATGATTCCTCTCTCTTCGATGGCTTATTAATGTCAACAAAAAAAAAAAAAACAAACGTTATGCAATAAAACTACAGAATAATGGTTGCAAAAAAAGACGAAAAAAAAGTTTTCCAACATTTTCCGTTTTTGTTTTCCAAAACAATGATTCATTTTTGTCTGTTCATACTTTTTTACTCGTATATTTACCCGTTATCCTTAAAACATTGATATATTATAATCAATTTAAATGTTAAACACTATAAATCCAAAGTTGAAACGAATTACAATATACACAATAAAGAAGATATCTAAAAAACCAATGAGCCTATACAAGTAAAATTGCAACTCTATTTGAAATATAATAAAAGCTTAATATTTCAAAATAACGATTTTTCTCAATTTAAGAGCTTCTAATACAATAGTTGAAGACAAGGACTCGTACCAAAAGACCGCCATTTCATCTTTGCTTCATATGAAACCGACTTCAATGAACGCGCGGGAAGAGAGCTCATTGTGGCTCAAGTCGATGTTAACACCATGGCCTCATTGTTTTGTGACGTCATAGGTGGGCGCAACAGCTCAAGAACCATGTACTATACAATAAAATATACTTTTTTAACTATCACAAAGAAAACATACAGTACTTTATTTGCTATTCGTCATTAATTTGTCATATTTAGACTTTTTATGTGTCATCTAGTTTCCTTGTTGTTTGTTCTTTTTTGATCTAAATATCTGAAATATTCGTTACATTTATACATTTTTAGGTTAAAAGGACCTTTACAACGAAGTTATCGTTTATTCGCATCAATATTCCAGGAGGAGTTGATTATTCATTAGGCAAAGTTTGTCACCGCTGAAATACTACATCCCATACTTTAGGTTTTGGAATTAAAGCAGATTAACTTCCGTTGAAAAACACACGGCGGGCGGCGGAGCAAAAATCAATGGTTTCATAATGAGCGCTAACTCCCACTGCACTACACGAGCCAAGATAATCTACCGCCGTGGCATTCTCTTCTCCCACTAATATTAAAATTTCATTACCTTGGAATCACAATAGCTTACGCAGGTCGCGATAAAATTCGGTCAAATTTCATCAACGGCAGGAACAGAAAAATAATTCTAATAATTTCGAGTCGAGTTGTCATTAGCGTGTTATTGCGAGTGTATTACTCGAGTTTCGACTAACCAACCGATGATTTATCGATAGACCGAATCTTTCGACCATAACAGAAATGGCAATCTTGCCCATGGACGATCGAGGTGAACGGGGGCACAAATTATGGGACATTTCGAAACCTGACATGACATTTACTCCACATCCACACACTCGATTAAATGCGATAAGTCAAAAGTTGAAATAATGGCAGGTCGTTAACCATTTTTCTTTTCCAGCGACGACCACGTGGTGGGAAACAAAGCAGGTGTTTATTTACGACATAGAATTCGTATCTGATTTATTTTTCGCTAAAGCAACATTCGCACCGTGAACACAAACATCTACTAAATTACACCCTAAATGTTTCCTGTGTTGAGATCGATGCCAATGACAACCGTCCTACTACAACTAAAATGACCTAACCAAACTTTTCCTACGTAGAAACTACGCTGGCATTCGCACAGTTTCGAATGACCGGTGCAAAGGTTATCATTATCCCTAAATTTCATAATAAAGTTTTTTGAGCAACTTATTCTTTTTTAATATGAATAATAATAATAATCGTAAATACGATTAATAAAATGTTCTTAAGAAATAAAGGTAGCGAGTATATCGTTAAAGCGCATTTTTACTAGCCTCATGGTGTAAGTATTATTTTTATTCTAGGTATTGAAACTATTACATCCCAGTTTGCTAAAGTACTAATTCGTTAATGTTGGTCATTTTATAATTTATGATTGAAATTCTCATCGCTACGCCACTTTTCGCGTCTTTAAAATAATAAACTTAATGCAAAAGTGCTTAGGCGGCCTTTTTAATTTCGGAAAACAACGGAGCCGAGAAAACAGGTGTTTTCAACCTAATTGCCCGTTTCAATTTTAATACGGTCATCGTACAAGTTTTACGACGTTTCTAAAAGACAATGTGATACGCTTCCATCCGACGTTGACCCCGTTCAACGAGGAAACTTAACACAAAACGACGCACTCACTTGGCTAGAAATTAAATTATATCAATCATCGCCACGTCGAGCGACAAACTGCTTAATGAAATTGTTAGTACTAGTATTATTATCATTAGAGTGCAGTATTCAAATCTATAAGATTGTGTTGAAAAATCGACCATTTCCTTTACGAGCACCCCTTGTTAAGCAACGACGACGCTGCTTAGAAGGAAACGAACAACTTCGTTTTTTAGCATCCTTTCAAAGAATAAGCACCTTCGTACAGCCCATTCAAAACATTGAAGTTGAAAACGGTTAAAAACGAGCTAGAATTTCCATTTTAAAATACATATAATAGTGTCTTATGAACTATTATTTCACTAGGATCTATAATTTAGGGCGAAAGATGAAATTATTTTAGGGTTGGTGAAGAACTTCAAAATACTTTATAATTGCATGGAAAAACAGCGAAATCATATTTTTGTGGTATTTTATCATTGAGATAACAAACAACGTATGTTTGTTTTTTTCTACTTTGTAAAAATCGGAATGTTTTATTCCGATTACAAATAAACGTGTATGTTGTGTTTTTTTTAAAGATGAGTTAAGTTAGAAAACTACATACTGTATGTACTGTAGTGTTGGAACGAGGAGAGCATTCGTCAAGAAATAGCAACCACCTCCAGCTATTTTTTTAAACAAATTATCGTCTACAATAATTGCTGCAACTCTTAATTAAACTTTGGAATTCATGGCAAGGCGAGTCAACAATCTAAGAAAAAAAAACTACGAGAGAAATGAGAAAAAAAATGCAAACATAAGCTTCTTTACGACTGTATGCGAAGAAACATTTTCTGTCAATTTTAATTTCCGCTCGTGCTTTTATACGTTGTTGTCTAGTTTTCTTTAAGATCAACGCAAATATTAATAATTAAACGCGAATTAATAATTGCTGCTTTTGGTTAAAATACCACTCATGCTATAAAATTTACGTTTGTCACATTTCGGGAATATTTTGACAATGACAAAAATGACCGTCTGTTGTTTGGCGTCTCACGTTATTCTTCTATTACGGTTAAGTGTCGCTATTTAAAAATTTTAAACTTCCCTCAATTAATCAGATATTATCAATTAAAGGAGATTCCCCGTTTCCTAGCCAATAACTCACACCCACTACATCACCATGTAAACCAGTTTGATAATATTGTGTATCAACGCACCGATAATAGCCATAAATTTCACTTTGGTTCAGCCTCCCACTACACTGTTAAATACAAATACCCCTTTAACACTTACTTTACATGGAACGCATTACCGTATAGATTACGCAAATATGGGTCATGTAGGCATTTCCTTCAACCCAAGATTATGAAAGAATTTGATAAGATGCTGTATCAACAAATTTTATGTGTATAGAATTTTATGACTCTATGTAAATATTGGTCATCTTGGTTGCAATAAAAAACAAACAAACAAACAAACTTTCATCGATCCATGACTAGAATATATAGGAATGACAGTTATTTCCTGTTCATAGATCCTTGGAACGTTTCTCGTGTCCCATCGACCTGACAGCTTATCCACTCGATTACCAATTGTGCTCAATCCAAGTCGAAAACTGTAAGCTACCTCACGTATAAGCATTGCATTTTTTCTTGTGGTGTTTTCAACCTCGGTTTTGTGACTTAATTACCTTGTCTTTTTTTGTGACTCACAGACATGGAAGAAGTAAAAGAAGTGATGCTGGAACCTTATTTCAAGTCTGAACACGAAGTAGTGCTCAGCAACATGACCTTAGGCGAATTCTCGCTCGAACCCTTTCGACCGGGCAATTGCACTATTCGACTGTACGGCCTCAGTAAGTGCACTTAAATCCATAAAGTCCTCCTGCAAGAGTTTGAGAAAATAATAAAATATTAATAAAAATTAATTTCCGAGCTCACTGACCGGAGTAGCTTTATATCTGTTATCAAAGTGATCTTTCGTCTCTCATTCAGAGGCTTTTTCGAGCAAAAAGGAAACAATTAATAGAAAAAAGGGTACAACCTATTAGCCTGACGTGGTACTGTTCTTTTGTTAGCGATTGTAAGAAAATTTATCTTTTCTACATAAAAATTAAAAAATATGTACAAGCGATTGCAAAATGCAATTAGCGTTCATGAAAACAACCATCGCAGCAGACAGTGGTTGTTTTCCTAAGCCCCTCTCACCCGCTCTCGGCGATTTTTTGATGGCAAACTTTATGCAGCAACGCGCCAATATCAAATTCTGTTTTCTGAAAATCAAACAGTTTTTGACGAAAAACGGCGTAACAACGGTTTCTCACCACTTCACTTGCCTGACCTAGCTCCCTGCGACTTCTTTTTATTTTTAAGAATGAAGAAAAACTTAAAAGGAAAGAGTTTTCAAGACGTAGAGGAGGTTACGAAAAATTCGCTGGGAGCACTTGACACCATCAGTTCAGAAAAATTTAAAAAATGCTTCGAACAATGGAAGAACCGTTGAGACAAATGCATATCATTTAATGGACAGTATTTTGAAGAAGATTAATGTTTTTAAGATGTTATATTAAATGAAAAAAATGTAAATAAATAATTCTCGTTTCTTTTGGGTATCCCCTCGTATAACTAGGCTTCCATGCCGTTTAACCCTATTAAACAATAAAGTATTGTAATTGATTATAATAATAATAATTCACTCTCACAAAGTTTAAATTTTTTAGGTTTCACTTTTGATAATAATTTATCCTTTGGTTCTCAAATTGAAAAATTCACCAATAAAATCCAAAAAAATTTATTTTTGTTCTTTACTAACCAACCGAGAAAAGCTCAACTCTTCTTAACAAAGGTTGTTTCAGTGGTCACCTATGGCATTGTTCTATGGGCAGATGCTTGTAGTTTTGGGATGAGGCGCCTGTCTGTGGTTTATAATAAACTTTTACGAGTGTTATTTGGTTGGAACATTTATGCGTCCATTACCATAAAAGATAAAAAACATTCACTTCACCCGCATTAATTTTGTACTGTCGTCTAAAAGAATTCATTCGTTTTATACACAATAATCGTCATCCTTATCACCGTTATATAAGAATTTTTGATAACCAACTTCACTCCCGCAGTATTACTTCATGTAAATTTTCTACTTCACTTTCTAATCGATATCAAATTAACAAATACTCAGTTAACTGTTTCCAGGCATGGAACAATCTTCCTTATTACATACGCAAACTAGCCAAACCAGCGTTTCGGGAGAACCAAAACATTTTTCAGAATTTTGATAAAGCTCTTGCCAAAGAAATTTATTGTACATAACCTTCATACCACTGTTTTATGATTCCTAAGGATTGTATGAATAAAAAATAGAATAGAATAGAATTACATCGGTTACGTCAAGTTAAATAAAAAGTTGTAAAAAATATGTCGCTTTGATAGCAGATGTTTTCAGCATTTCCAAGCACTTCCAGCTACCCGGTCAGTAAAATATGAAATTATTAATTTTTATTACTTTGTCATTATATATTTAAGGGTGGGGAAACGGGAAATTGTTTCCACCCATAAGGTAATACTGAACGTCCCATAGCCGCCCACCCATAATAATTAACCCGAGCCCTTTTCATAAACTCTAAACATGTCTCTCCGACATCGTCCGAACAGTCATGCTTGCTTTTTTTTATCATTCTTGGGTAGTGCTCAGTTGTACCAAACTGTTGATAGGGATGCGTCGCAATTTGGGTTACCACCTTATGACCATCTACTGCCCCACCGTGCTCATCGTGCTGCTGTCGTGGGTGTCGTTTTGGCTGCCGCTGGATGCCTTACCCGGTCGCGTCACTTTGGGCGTCACTTCGCTTCTCACGTTGGCCACGCGTCTCGACCAGTCGCAGAAGAACCTACCACCCGTGTCTTATGCCAAAGCCGTCGACGTGTGGATGTTTGCGTGTCTTTTTCTAGTCTTCGCCTCGCTCGTCGAGTTCGCCTTTGCCTATTTTTTTTGGCACCGGAAATCGAAAGCCAACCACGACACTCCCCTGGCCGACAAAAGCCTGTCCTTCAAAACAAAGACATCGAACAGCGACAATGTCTCTAGGAGAACCTTCTTCGTTAAGGTGAGCCTATGCATATTCAAGTCCCCCCCTCCTCCTGCTTTGTTTCTTTGACGGTTTGTTTCGATGTATAAGTGAAAAGTTACTGAAACATTGTCATCGTTTGGTTCCGATAGGTGCGTCCGACTGGCGCCCCTTCAGAGTCATGCTCCTCGTCGTCGAAGGAAAGTGTATCTTTCACGCCTTCTATTATTCACGACCAAATGTCGCGGATAGCATTTCCGCTCACGTTTGCCATCTTCAACTTTGCGTATTGGCCCTTCTACAGTAGTTACGCCGACCGAGCACGCAGAAGCGGGTTTTAAAAAAAAATATTTAACTAGTCACAAAGAAGGGTTATCATCACTTATCACCATACACCGATAATATAAAAACTTCTTGTTAATAAAAAATCCCTTCGCTATTTTCTTGTCCATTTTATAAATAAAACTTTATTGTTGTTGTTGCCAAACCGCTTCGTTTGTCATTTACTACGATTTTGATCTGTCTATTATTTTTCTTTTTTTTATGTTTTCTAATCGCTAATAAATAGCATTGGTAAATAGTTCATTTCAAAGGTGTTGTTGACAATGCTTGACCGAGATAAACAACCCGTCACGCGAGTAGTGATCGATGACGACAATGATAATGAACTACGACAACGACCACCACACCGTCAACCAGAAACAAAGAACGATTCATTCGTGAGGCATCAGTTCGGTGAGAAGATATCTTTTGTTTATCCCTTGGTCAAAAAACAATTCCTGAGAACCAGGACATTTGCATCGATTTGTCCATAAAAAAAATAATAAAACTGAATCTCGACGTTTCAGTTGGACTAACGCCGTCGTCATGTTTCGTTCCCTGATCTTGCTCCTCCTTTATCGGTCAACTTTTTTATCGGAAATTGACAACGGTGATGAAGAAAAGTGAGTAACGTGTGACGATTGGAACTGGTAATTTTTACTGTTGCTTTACTCAAGTCCAAAATATCTTTTTTATAGACAAGAACAAGAAGCTCCACCAGCGCCCATTTACTACAACATTCCCGATGATTATGAAATCGACGTCGTGCCTCGCAACGATTCACGTGAAGAGCTCTTTTTTTCTTATCAAATCATCGGTCAAAAACAAAAACGTGTAATAATGTCTTCGTTGTGGTGACAATGCTTCTTTTTGATTGACAGTGGGTCCCATGAACGTGAGCTTAGTATTGGACGTGTGGTCCATTCGCGAAGCGTCCCCACAACGCATGGTCGGTATTAACACTTAGCCATTATTTTCACTCGTCACCTTATTACATTAATAAGTCGTCGTCTTTTACTTTATTACATCTTAAGTTTCAACAAAATTTAACTTTGCACCAATTCCCAATTTTACAAATTTGTCTAAGAATTTGCAAGAAAAAAAAATTACTTAACGTTATCACGAGTGAAAGTGTCTCATTCTAAAATAAACTTTTCACGTTTGAATATTCGGAAAAGGGGGTGGAATTTCTAAGATATTCATGGAATCGATGATGTTCTTGACTAGCGGAATATATTTTAATGCTGGTCACTTCAAATATATTTTTTTTTGATTTTTAGAATATTTTGAATTCTAAGAAATTCGTACATTTTTGGATGACATGATTTTAGATTTGGTGCCATTTTTACATTTGCTGTGATTTTTTGATGCTATTTTATAAAGTTTGGTTAAGTATTTAGTTAACCAAGAAAAGAGGACGACTAAACAGAAAACAGAAAACTAAACAGAATTGTTTCAGGATATCGAGTTGGAAATTTACGTGTCGGTGATTTGGAGAGATCTGTTCGTGGAACCTCAAATTAAGGAAAAGGTGCCCATGACGGAATGGCTGCCAATTCGTCTCACCGACGTGATGCCACTTTGGCACCCTAAATTAAAATTTCGCACTAGCCTTTTAACAACAGTGCCTATCGACCTCGACCAAGCAGTGTACTTTTGGCGACAAAGTGACTACCTCTTTAAGGCAATCACTAGGTAAATGGACCATTCATTTTACAACTACCATAAAGCCTGTCGTACGACAGGCTTTATGCCTGTTGTAAGCCTATCGTACGACAGGCTAATTAGCTAATCGGATTTAAGGAGTATCTCATGCTGCTTCGCAACATTTGTTACAGATATTTGTTTAACTTATGTTGCGTTGCAACATTCGTTTCGGGTATTTATTTAACTCGTGTTGCTTCGTAACATTCGTTACAGGTGTTTAATTAATTTAATTTTTTTAAATTTTTTTATAAATTTTCTTTTTTTTTTAAATTCTTTTTAGCTTCCTGCTAAAAATTAGGTTTTCATACTGCCCCATGGGCAGTGTAATTAAACCTAATCTTTTTCCTAAACACACTACTTCTATAGCTTTTCACTGAGAGGGGTAAACAAACAAATTACCACCACCCTCCGCTGCAGGGAAGGGAAAAAAGTCAAATTCGAAGCTGCGGGAAAGAGACTGACTGTTATGAAAGGTCTCATCAATGAGAGACTGACCGTCAGATGGACCCTGAAGCGAAGGGGAAAAGGGAAAGAGCCACCCTTTCTACATTGCGCACACACTTGAACTGCTCAAACTAACCGTTTTATTATAAAGGATGTATTTTCGACAGTGAGTGAGTCGACAGCCTTGCGAATATATCTAAATTAGGTCTTAGATCAAAACTTGATAGAGTATGGCTGAGTCTTAAGTCTACGTTTCAGTCTCGTAAGTGGTCAGTTTTTTCTTTTGTTTTTTTTATTGTTTGTTATTTGTTTGTTTTTGTTTATTTGTTTGTTTGTTTTTGGGAGGGGGTACAGCAATCTTTCGTCTCCACGTCCCAGTTTTCAGTTTTAAAACATGTTTGTTTGAATTTGTAAAGTGTTGATTCTTGTTTTTGTTTCCAGAGTTCTACACCGATTCAGCTGTTGGATCGATTATTCGTCGTTTCCCATGGACCGGCAAACGTGTTACCTTAAAATAGAAACGCGTGAGTTTTTTCGTTGGCTTACGAATGAGTCAAGAAAAGGGCGTGACAAAGGGTTCTTCTTTACAACTCGTTGCAGACAACTCGTTGGAAGTGGATTTACTGCCTTTTGAAGCACCTGCCACTCAGCTGATGATGAAAAACCGAACGTTTGCGGAATACGCCATACGCGAGCTCACCTTTGCCAATTGCACCGATTATCCTTATCAGAGTAGTAAGTACCGTACGCGTCTCGTATGTCGTTGTCTTATTTATTGTATTTCTCAGCTGGTAGCAATCAGTTAGAAAATGGATCTTTTAATGAGACTCGGTCATCAACCAAAGGGTTTTCCACTGAATGTTTTTTTTAACACTGATAAATAGCAGTCATTACTGCAAGACCGTTCGTGAAAATATTTCCTCGACTTCGACGTCTTTTCCGGGGCTCATAGCACCATGTCCAAATCGGATGAACATTTTTTATGAGTTTTCCTTTTAATTTTGATTGTCACTCCGGATTGATTCTCAAATATCGTTTCAGTGGTCGTGCCCGGCTGCCTGGAAGGTACTTTACGCATGGAGCGTCACTTCGGCCACTACGGAATGTGCCTGTACACGCCATCGTTCGTGGTCGTCATGTTCACTTGGGTGTCCTTCTGGTTTCCCATTGACGCTCTTCTGGCTCGCGTGATTCTTCTGCTCGTGCTCACGTTAGCAACCGTGGTCACTCAAGCTCGGTGGCAACAGCAGCCGCCCGTCGCTTATTGTCACGCATCGGACGTATGGCTTACGGCCTGCTTAATCATGGTCTTCGCCGCCCTCGTCGAGTACACCATCGCGCATTACTTGTGGCGAAAACGCAAACACCGGGCCCTCGCCACTACTGACATCAGAACAGGGCCTCCCGTAAAACAGGTAACACCCCCATTCTCCCTTTCAACAAGTAGTAAGTTTGCCTTTGACTTGATTCGACTATCGTCTCGTGATGTTTAGGTCAGTCCCATCGAGCTTCTTCGTGACAATGCTCCTTGTCCCACTGACACTACCCAGCAATCGTCGTCAGCTTTATCGACCGAGACTATTCTGGTCGACCAGTTGAGTCGTTTTATCTTCCCGGCTGTGTTCATCGTGTTCAATGCCATCTACTGGAACGCCTACTGTCGCTATTGAAACATCAAACCCACACGTTGTTTTTATTTTGTTACGTCCCGAAGAGACAAACAAACAAACATCAAAAGAAAATAAGGAAATACAATAAGAAATGTTGAAAAATTTGACGCTAAGATCAAACAAAATCTAACCAAAAAGAAAACATACAAAACTTTTTAATTCGTAGTTTCTAATTCCACCAAGACACGCATTCACCGGAGTGCTCGATCATCCACCACCAAGCAAAGACTCAAACCAACGATTCAAATCGGTCTTTATTTCAGTTGTGAATTCGCAAACGTATGTTCGTTTTGTCGTATAATACAAGAAAAAACATTCTCGTGTTGGATTGGATTCCTTTTTGAATCGTTAGGGAATCATGACTTTGTACCATTTTTGTATCACCCAGAGTGTTAATAAACATCAACCTAAACCATCACTACCTACTCGTCATTCTGCATAGTTTACTGGTAATGCCATACTTTACCAGTTTTATGGTGTTTTGATTAAATAAGACCTTATGCAAGAACTTTTTTTTCACCAAAGAATCAAAATTATCTACACAAACTGGAAACGTAAAGTTTTTATTTTAGAAATAAAAATAATGTTATTTATTTATTTAT
Organism: Cryptops parisi; assembly: GCA_034695005.1. NCBI lineage: Eukaryota > Metazoa > Arthropoda > Chilopoda > Scolopendromorpha > Cryptopidae > Cryptops > Cryptops parisi. The sequence continues at coordinate 8,928 of JAQIWH010002531.1, read as the reverse complement.
TTATTTATTTATTTATGTATTTATTGATAAAACGTTTGAAATGAACAAGAAGGACAACACAGTTTACAATGATACAAAGAATACAATAATTGAAGAAAAAAAAATTTTAGAATTTCCAATATGATTTTTAAGGTTCGTATTGAAATGCTTACATTTCAGCTGACAAGAGACACGTGAGCAAAAAGAAATGGTCGATCTGACTATAAACGGGCGATTGTTCCATCCATTGCTCCGATTGTTATGCTAAAAGTAGTCCCGTCAATGATGACTGCAAATAAGTTATTTTGTTGTTTACGTTCATGTTGTTATGGTTAACATCATGCATGAATCATCAGGGGTTCACCATAACAACGTGCGTGTAAAAAATGCACAAACGTGGGTGATTATAGTAAGTAACTAACTGTACCTCACCTGTACTAACTGTACTACGGTATGAGATGCATCTCAAAAGTAAGTACTAATTTTTTAAAAAAACATTGTCAGGCGCAAAACATTAATTCGCTCATTGAGCGAAAACACAACCACAACGCGTTGTGGTATATGCAAAACGGCCACGATGCATTGTGGCAATGTGAAAATGCAATAACGCGTTGTGGCCTTCTTTTTTTTTTTGCTAACAGCCACAACGCGAAGTGATTTAAAATGCAACTTGCGATACAATAATTAACAACAGCACTTACGAATAAATACCTTGACAATACTGTATTTAAATTTGTCAGCGTCAGGAACGTTCATTAAGCAGTGTTTTTTATTATAAATAATATTAAACATCAACTTTGAACCTTGGACGAACACTACGATAGTGTTCGTCCATGTTTTAAACTTAGACCTAAAGGTTAGGTTAATTTAGGTCAGTTTAGGTTAGCTTAGGTGAGCTTGTTCTCGACTTATTTAAAAAGATCCTGGCTTAGGTGCCAAAAGAGACAGGATGAATGAGTGGGTAAACATCATCCAGGCTCACATTGACAGTGTCTAGGTAGGTACTTGAAGTTTAACGAGGGCACCGACTGGCTGTACAGCTATGTCATTTGACCCTCAGACTTGAAATTATAAATACAAAAATGATGATGAGATGAGGATGATAAACATGGAACAGGATTTTATAATTTAGGAGGAAACGGGAGAAGCCCGAAAAAATCTGCCTCCGTGGTGTCAGATCCCGAACTGAATCCACATGACACGAGTGGCACGCGAACCTGGGCCACTGCCGCCAGAGGTGAATGCTCTGACTATCAATAGGCCACCACAGGGCCTATTATTGACAGTGTCTAAAATCTTGTCTTCGCTGAAGTATCACACGAAGCCAGCGACAAGAAAAAAGAAAGCCTTTGAGAGAATGACCGACTTCATGGAGAACAATGACGAATGTCAATTCTTGCTCGACGACCTGGCTAAGTATTATTTTTTAAATTTCTAGATATGAGTATTCTGTTTTTCGTGAATAACATCCAGGCCAGAGGGCTGAGCAATACACTCAGTTTTGTTTTGGACTCTAGATTTTAATATCAGAACCTTAGATGGTCGCAACATTTTTCATTATATGGGATGAATTAAATGCACAGCTCCAGCATCTGAAGTTAAAGAAAGCCAGCTTCTTGGTTTGAAAGATACTTGAAAGATTGGGAAGTTTAACGCGGGTTCTTTCGATTCCTTCCATTCTAAATCAGTGATGGGCACACTTTGATTGTGCAGCAGGTGGGCAAGTGTGAGGTCACCACCTTCGTGAAATGGCTACATGAAGTCACGTTTGTACTCCGGTTACTTACTTTCACACAAGACACAACAAAACTTGATGCTCTAAATTTCATAAACCTAGAACCAAGTAACCCATCCACTAATTATTCAAGATTAAAATTTGCCGTCATGCTGTGTCGAACAGGGACAAACATAAAAAAGCTTGTGTGCAAAGCCTTCTAGTTCCGTATATGATGCTGGACATGCATACTCTCCCATCAAGGTAATATATTCATCTTCAATTTTACACACCATATACAGGGTGCTCCAAAAGTCACCACTTTCTTTGTTTTTAATTATAACCTTTTCCTGTAATTGCAAGGCCACTTTGAGTGCACTTTGAGTGTGTGCGTGCTGCACTTGAGTGCAGTCTGGTGTGTAGACATTGTCGAGGGTTGTCGTATATGAGTGTAAATCACCATGGATCTGATGATGAGCACAACGACTTAACTGTCTGAATTGTACAGTATTTTAAACGAGAATCCCACCTGGTTGTTGTATGTTATGTTACTTCGAAATTTGAATGTAATTGTCACGCATCCTATGTTTTATTGAACGAAATATTTCTCAAATCGACAGACACCTTATATTTTGTAATTAATTTTTTATTTTAATTATATTATTTTATTAACATATATTTATATAAATATCATTGCATATTATATCTATATTTACTATAATATAAAAGCCATGTGGATTCCTTTGTCTTGTCAAAAATTACAGGAAAACCATCTACAGTACTATAATCTATCAATCTACTATAAAATCTTTTAATTTTTAAAGGAAAAAAAATTTTTTTTTATTAATTCTAAGGCCATATCAATTATGCAGCATGCTATCTGCATATGGTCTGATGCTACCAAGTTCAGAATAAAAAGTTTCATTGTTTCTTATAATCGAATTATACGTACGATTTTTAAACTTGGACTTTACAGATCTATTTCATCGTTTTTGAGGGTGCGAGGCATCATGACCATCCGCCAACTTTGTTGTTTTTACAAGTTTCTTGAGGTGGCTAGAGATTGTAGGGTCCCCTCTCATTTTTTTCACTTCTTAGCTTCTTATGTCTTAACATCTCCAGACACTCGACCTTTTACTAGTGTAAAAGGTTTAAGTTTAATGTTAATACTGAAATTCCTAGACAATGTAGTTCTCGTTTTCCCTTTAATACGCTATGGGGTGTGGGAGTGTGGACCGCACCGGGTGTAACTATCAGAGAGCCAACTGACGGACTAAATTTTTTGTTCAGAAATTCATTATTTTTTATAAAATTATCTCGGTAGTTCGTTATAAACACAAAAACTTTGCGTGAGCCAAGCTTAAATGCGTTGTTTCAATATACATGTACCTATAGGTTGAAATTCTATTACCTATTCTACTTGCAAAATTTCATTTACCGGTACTTTTTTAAACTTTGAGCATTCACATGATGCTTCGAAGCACGTCTTTATAGTTGCGTTTTGACAAATTTTTTGATATTTTTGCTGCAATATTGAGGTAAGTCGTATATGTGAACTTATAACAATAAAATAATTGCTTTGAGAATGAAGTAGTGGTTGACGGAAAAGAAGAATGTCACAATGACCTTGGAGGATACGAACAAGTATACTCTGGGAAGTCCTGTATACCCTTCCCAAAGCTACCTGATAAATATGACTCGATACGAAATTGTTCGATAAAATTTGGAACAAGTCAATAGTTTTCCAAATTCAACCAAAAATTGGAATCAATTTGTAAATGTCTTTGTACAGGGTGATTCAAAAACGACACCAATGTTTAAAGAACAATTTCTCATAAACTAGTGATACTAGAGAAAAAATACAAATACCGTATACTATAAGCTTAATTAAAATTTTTAAAACTTTCCAATAGGAATGGGCCATTCGAATCCTCAAATCCGCGAATCTTGAAAAATATTTGAGATTCAGAAACTCGAATCTTCGAGCTTTTCGTCATTCAAATCTTTCGAATCCTCAATTAAAAATTGTTGAAACTTTCGAAAAATTAACTTTATTGACGTCCAATAGAAGCGTTCACAAATTGTGGTTTTATACTGTTTGTTAGTATAACCTAAGATGCACATTATGTGTCTGTTTAATTTTAAAATTTGTTATGTGCATCTCATGTCAGAAACAAGCCTTATTGGCCTATTCGGCTTATTCATTTAAAACTTTCCAATTTGCATATTGTGGTTTGTGCATTGTACTTATGGATATTTATTGTGCTCATGTAATTTTATGGTCATGATCAGTGTTGACAAAACTCTCCGTTTTCAGTTCGATCTTCCGCCTTACCCTCACCTATGGTCATAAAGTCTGGGCAATGACCGAAAGAACGAGATCGCGGGTGCAAGCGGCCGAGGTAAGGTTTTTTTCGACGGGTTGCAGGACGCACTCTGCTCGACAAAGTGCGGAGTTCTGCAATCCAAGAAAGCCGCAAAGTTGAACCGCTACTTCTCTGGATAGAGAGATCTCAACTGAGATGGCTTGGGCATGTCCTGAGAATGCCTCGGGAAAGACTGGCCTACCGGATCTGGGACACACGTCCAGTCGACAAAAGGCCTAGAGATAGACCAAGAATCAGATGGCGAGACCAGCTCTTCAAAGTTTGTGAGAGGGTCTCTCTCAACAACTGGGTCAATGTTTGTGCTGCGGCAGAAAATCGGACGAGATGGCGGTCCGTGCTGCGTGGTCTTGCCCACCGCGTCCCCGAAAATGATGATGATGATAATGAGGGTATAAAAATATCTTTGATGGCGTGACAACATGACATCCAATACACTTAAATAATTACAAATACTGCTGATTATATACTACAGTGTATCAAAGTTGCTTTCAAATTGTCAAAAAATATGATTCCATCACTAAAAATTACGTAACAACAATTATCTTGATTATGACGCCGTCTTTTGACATAAGCGTTTAAAAAATTTGTAGGACTACTGGAGAGAAATGTCAAGTCGATACCCATAATTCAGTATCAATCCAATCGGACCAGTAGTTTCTGAGCAATTAATGTACATACATAACAACAGTTATGTCTCGATTATGGCGCTCCCTTCTGGCATAGGCGCTTCAAAATTATGTGAGACCACCGAACAAGAATTCCAAGTCGATTCCTCAAGTTTCATCACTTTTGTGAGACCACCTGTGACGTATTCCAAGTCGATCCCCCAAGTTTAGTTTCAATCGAACCAGCTGTTTTTGATTGATGGATGTACATACTTTAAAAAAAATACATACGCATCGAATTGTTAACCACCTCCTTTTTTGAAGTCGATTAAAAAAGGTGCCTTACCTCTGACTGACTGGGTAGGCCAAAACATCCTTTCACTAACGTTTCATTTCCTTCATAGAAATTTGATGACTAGTGCAGTGATAAACAAAAACAAAAAACACACACAAAAGACAACACAACCACAAAGAGTCACTCCAAACATCACGTGTGCCTAAGAGTCCCTCCGTCTGCGCATGCGCTAAGTTTCCCTAACTAACTGATTTTGTCACTAAAAAAATGTAGGAAACTGCAATTGCCCATCGTTATTCAGCTCACTCTGTGACTAAACTGTTTAATGACAGTGCTGAGACGAAAGTCTGCAGAAAATTACATGACAGTTACGCATGTCTCGATTATGGCGCCTCCTTTTGGCCTAGGCGTTTGACATTTTTGTGGGACCACCAGAGAGGAATTCCAAGTCGATACCCCAAGTTTAGCGCTATCTAGAGGATTTTTTACACATGAAATAGCTATATTAATCAGCCTTAAGATAAATAAAAGATAAATTTATACTTAGTACTCTTGGTCGCTTGACCGTATTGAAACAAAATTTTAAAAAAGTAAAATTAAAATATTTTGCTGTTATTTTTTAGATATGGAGTAAATGTCAAGTTTTATAGTAATCACTAATCACACTAATAATTATTGTAATTTTACAATTAATACTGTTGATCCCTTTTATTTTAGTTAAATAAAAAATTATTTAATATCTATTACAGACATTTTTTTATACAGTAGAACTTCTTTAACTATAAGTGCATTCAAAGCTGTCACCACTTCAACAGTAAGATTGTCCTTGTTTACTTTGTGTTTTTTGTATTTGGTGTGTTTTCACCCTTAGGGGTGCATCCTCAATCAATAAATAAATAAATATAAAACTCAAACACCCAATGGACCAAAAAAAAATTCGAGTTACAGAGAAATTCGAGTTAGAAAAGTTCGTTTGCATGTAATGCTGGTTATAGGGACCATGAAAAAATTCGAGTTAGAGGAAAATTCGAGTTAGAGGTGTTCGAGTTAGAGAGGTTTCACTGTATAAATGTAAGGTCCAAAATAGACTGGAAATAAAGAAATAGTGTATATCAATATACAGTATATAATTGTCGCACATCCCCTGATAAAAATTCGGGTTGCCAATGGGCTGGTGCACTCTTTTGGGGTGTCATCTAATAGACTACCAAGTTTCAGCTTCCTACGCCTTAGTTTTCGGGTAATTTTTGACAGACAAAATTAACATGGTTTTTATTATATAGTAGATTATAATATTATCTATTATTTTGAATAGAAAACAAAGATTGAAAAAAAAACATCCTTGTTTCAGCCTGGAATCGAAACAGGAACCTTTCGCACTCGCGGCAAGACGCTCTACCATCTGAGCTACCAAAACACACGAAAGGGCTTTTTAAAGCTCTCTTCTTTTGCGTTCCTGAACGTTCGTAAGTGAACCATGCGATGCAAAAAGAATGACGCAAAAGCTTCCCCCGATTAGGCTTCACTGTTAAACGTAGCTACATAGCGGAGAAACCTTCCGGGGCTGCAACATTTCTCTTTCTTGAAAGAGCTTTAATGAAAGTGTTGGAAATTTGCATACGTGCCCGAAAGGGAGAGGGAAGGACCTCTGACGTCGCGCAGAGAGGAGCGACACAGCATAAGCCTCAACCCGGTTTTTCACCGAACTAACAAGATCAACAGACCAATTAACTCGGGTAGGCACAAAAGGTCCCCACTACATTCCTCAACCGTGACGACAGCCCAGCAATCCTGTGGAAAATAACGGGAAAACCACGACGAAGGAGAATGAAGAGAAGGAGGCAATGTAAAAGCAGCAACTAGTATAAAGTGAAATAACGACAAACAATGGTTAAGACGAATTAAAAAGTATCGAAGGATGAGCCAAACAGGCACTAAACCGAATAGAGGTAGCGTAATAGCGACGGTGATAAAGTAGAAGAGTAACGGATAGAAATTGGTGCCAGACAGACACTAGACGAGTAAAACATAGTGTGATGGCGAGATAGAGTTAAATTAGATGACAGTTGTATGTGTATGGCGGTACGTGCTTGAATGCTTAAGGGTTGGAACGGAAATGATAAAAATTACTGACAAACTAAAGAACAGTGTGGTTTTATAAAATTTTAATTTTAGGCCTAACAGTTAAAAGATTCAATAGCTTAGAGTTCAACTGAACCCGGAAACATTCGGACAACGGGGTTAAGTAAAATTGTAACATGTCAAGTTTCTAAGAAAATGGGTCACCAAACGAGTAAGCAGAAAACGGCTTACCATGTCGACAACTTGGGGAAGCGGTGGGGGCGAATAAGAGAGAGATGGCAGACGATCGTTACCGACGTCCAACTAGAAGACGGAGCAACAGCGACCCGGCGCTAGACGAGGGGGGGGGGGAGTGGTGCAACCCGAGATGCGAGAGAAGAAGAGAGTCTTCGACAGAATTGTCAACCAGCCTCGGATCTGACAACGCGTCCAGCTTCGACACCCGATCAAACCATCGAAAGCCAAGAGTTCAGTTGCCACAACGTGGTGCCGGTCGACCATACCGAGCCATCTCTCTGCTCCCGGCAAAAGAATGCCCACGCCGTGACCATCTTCACCAAGCACCGAGATAACAGCGCTACGATGAGCCTCGCCCAGAATCAGTCAAAATGGGTATCGTAGCCTGTTGGCCTTTTGTCACTAAGGTTGTCATCGAAAGCGTAGCACTGCTTGCAATTAATGCTGTTAATAGAAAGTACGTAGGGGTACGCTTAAGGTTTAAGATAGTTCATGTGTTTAACTGCCTAAGTGTTGTCGAATGCGTGTGGGCAGATGATGCGGTCAGGTCAGGTAGTAGTTTAAACACGCACAGTACGCCATGGAAGAATAGACGGTAGAGTTAAGAGAATACTGTGGGTACGGTTGTCTGTGACAAAACTACCGAACCAACGCCCTTAGTAAAATTCAATTAATGTTCTGCCGCTGTTGTTCAGCCGACGTAGTGGCGAGGCAGACGAAAACGAGAGTGTAACAAAAAATCCGAAAAGCATCTGTACCGTGGGGTTAAGTCGATACAGATTGACGTAGAGTGTGTAATACGAAATAGTGTATGCTGATTGTAATTAAGAGATTACAGTGTTCAGTGTCGAATAAAAAACTCTTTGAAACGCGCGCAAGGAAATCACATGTAGCCTTTGCCTTTGATCAATTTCGTAGGAGGATCTGGGGTCTTTGGGTGTTTTTTGGGGTTTGCCTTTGATCAATTTCGTAGGAGGATCTGGGGTCTTTGGGTGTTTTTTGGGGTTTGCCATTTCAGCATTTTCTAGCGCAACGAGCTGTCCACGAATCGGGTCGGATAAGGTAGGTGTTCACAACAAACCGACCAGACAAACCCACTATACGATCGAGCACGTAGCCAGAAGATCACGACGCGTCGTAGAAGCTCGTAGGCGAGAAAAGTGTAGCTTCAAAACTCCCCCTTTTTCCCGCCGCCCTGCAACGCCAGAGTCGCGCAGCCGAGGATGGGAGAAAAGAAGCGAGCTCTAAGCACGGGAAAAGCGCGCCACGACTAGCCGAGAGAGATCGATCTCGCGCGGCGAGAACAGGTAGGCCTTCTAGGTAGGCCTGCGGGGGCGAATTTCTCGCCTAAGCTTGGGCATAGATTAACGTAATTAATTGAATATAATTAGAAGTCGGAATCCCGAAATCCCAACAAAAGTAACAATTAGAGACTTTAAAAAAAATCATCTTAAAATGAATTAACGTTCAAATAAACAATATTTTAATATTTTTAAGCAATACGACAAAAATAGTGCCGCTTCTCAGATTATTAACTAGCACCGAAATAGATGATGCACATGCAGATTTTTTTAATGTATTGATGGAGTGAACTGATTTCATGTGCTTATGTAGTCCACTGGTTGAACC
>JAQIWH010002530.1:0-24054 GCA_034695005.1 Cryptops parisi | reverse complement strand
ACGGCACGAGTGGGAGTCGAACTCACCAACCCGAGTACCGGAGGTGGATGCCCTAACCACTAGGCCACCGCGGGGCCCCGGTTTATTTAACATTAATGGTTAGTGCTTTAGTAGAAACATCTAAAGACACAACAAAACTGTTTCGTTATGTTTTAAATTTTAATGTTGGTAGTATATTTTACCAGATCTTACTGAAAAAATAAAATGTGACAGTTCATTTCGCTCAATCTAAGTATTACACACACTAGGCTCGCACCGTGGTTTTTAGCTTACTAGAGGAAGGGAATTGAAACGTTGATACGTCGGTTGAAAAACTTATAAAAACCCTACCTAATATGCACGTTAGGCCAATATTTTCAGACCATTGATTACAAGAATTAGCCAAATGGCAGTGATTAAAAACAAATTCCCGCGTTGAAACATTAGCGACAACATTGTTGTGTTAATAATCAACAAGCCCGTCGATGACTCGACCCAATGTAAACAAGATAAAAAACAAACTGTCAACAAACTGTTCATTTTCTCACGTGATGTAGCACATAATTGACTTTGAAGGCTAGATAAGGAAAATTGTTATAATCTAGTGTCAATAATGGGTACGATTAACCGTACCATCTTCATTCTATGACCCGGTTCACACTCTTTCAAAGAGAATCGATATGTAGTGTCTTGAACAAGACATTGCAAGAAAAGTGGTGCAACAAAAATCAAACCTTAGTTTGGGGTCACCCTGTATAATTCATAACTATTAACAACTTGGCCCCTCCCCCAATCTTTCGACTCGTTTGTATATTATTCTAGTGAAGATCTAGTCTAGTAAATGACGTCAGAGGTGCTCCATGCTTAAAATTAGCTTTTATCATCTTACAAAGTCAGGTTTGCCCTAGTTAACGATAAAGTTAACTTTGACAACGAAATTTTAAACAAAAAATCTACGTTAACATCATGCGCACTAAATCCCTGTATTACGATATTACGTACACACAACACTGTGCAGTTCGATACAACATCTTATTAAATATCCGTTTAATGTAATGTATACAGCAATTTAAGTCGTTGTTTAGGTAATATCGAATTTTTATTATTCTTTCTTTAAACGAAAAATTTTCGAATTTAGTTTAAGACCACGTGTATGAAATATGAGTACAAGTTCCGGATTTTTTTAAAAAAAACAACCTAGCAAGTTGTAAATTTCATGGCTAATTTAAAGATACGACGATAAGCCAAACACCAATAATACTTCCACAAGCTAAATCCTATGTGATCCAAAAATTTAAAACAAATCTGTTAAAAAAAACAAAAATAACACCGTCTCCATTATCTTCAATTCATTTTTGCAGTTTCAACGCTTTTTTTTGCTGTTGTTTTTATAATCTTAATATTTTTTTATTAAGAAAAATAAAACGAAACACTTTAAAGTGAACTTCTTTAACTGATTGGATGCCATCCAAAGAAGTAAGTTTAACACTTTTTTCTGTGCTCAATTTCAACACCAGATAGCGACAAACCGATGTTGGAGGTCTCATAACATTACATAAGTTGCTGCCAAGCACGTGACTTATTAATATTTTGAATATATGAAAGACAAGGGTTTCTTTGTTCTTCGAATCAAGTGGTTTTTCGACGAATGGTTTATTATATCGAAATTCAGAGCAACAAAGGTATCATGTAACCCTTAAGTATAGAAATGCCGAGACTTGTCATCCACATCACTGTTTCATCGTTTCATGAACTGCTAATAAATTTAAACTCGGATTAATTTAGAGTATCATGCATGCCAGACCCATGATTAGGAATTCCGTACCAAAACGCAACATGATATGCAAAACACAAAATGAACTTGTATGTATATAAGCCTAATGGTTGCATAGATTGCTAGATCTACAAACTTTTATTAATTTAGAATAAGAATGGCATCTCAACATGATATCTTACTCATTGCAGTATATTTCTCCCAGGCACCAAACCTACGATCACATCACTAGCAAGAGGCCCGAGCTTAGACTCATGTTGCTGGTATACATTACGTTGGTTCTCCTCCTTTATTCTGTTTGCTTACCCTCACGTTGTTACAGTGAATCCCCGTAATCCACGGGGTTTCGTTGTTTCAACTTATGTTGCTTCGCAACGTTCGTGGCTGGTGTTTTTACTTGTTGCCATGACACCATGTCGGTACTCCTGCATCGCGCTGGCATTTAATTATACAGTAGTTTATAAAACTGTTGCAAATTATGATTGTTACTAAGTGATTGTCCGTCAACAATGGCGGATGATAGAATTCTTGTAATTTTTATTGTTGTGCACTGCTTTTCGTTACTGGGTTCACTGTTACCTTAACGTTGACAACCATAACTTCGTTGTTATGGGAGTCAAATGCTTCAAATACCTCCCGGTATTTGAAGCATTTCACACTCACATAAATATTGTAGTAGAAAAGAAATATTACACATTGCAGATACTTTAGATTAGATTAGATTAGATTACATTTATTTGTGATCATTCCGAAATGGAATCGTTTGACAACACTAGACACATTACATCAATACAAAAATTACATCAACACACAAATTTCAAACTAATTTAGATCATAACTAGTTTAGATATTAACTACTTGTAGTTAATTTCTAAACTCGGATCAACAATGGTATCATATAGACCCATTAAGCCGTTTAAGACATCACACAAACTCATTTACCTTGTAATGAGTTTATGTGATGCCGTTTGGATGTATCCCACAGGTACCAAAAAGACAACACAAAATTTCAATTCTTGCATGAACTAGTAATAAGTAAATATAAACTCAACATCGATTTAGAATCAGAATTGTATCCGAATTATTGGTATCTCCTAGACCTAGATACCAAAAACACACAGCTTCGTAGTTGTTAACATCGTTTTTGCAAGGTATGTTCGTTACAGTTGGAAACGATTTTCTTCGGCATCGCTGAAATGCATGCAATGCTTTCGAAAAAAAAGCAAAATTTACGAGCCCCTGGTTCCATGAAACAAGGATAAAATAAACCACGACCAAACAATTTCGCGAAAAAAAAATCCCATAACTTTGTTCGGCAAAAGTTTTTCACCATCCATCTTTACCAAATAACCGTTGACTTACCAACCATATTACAACCATTCACAACTAAAAAAAATAGCGAAAATAAAGCTCCATTTGTAAGGCAACAACAAAAAATTGCAGCGAAAAAAATTACTTAAGAAAGTTGCCATTTGTCATAAGTGACGTAATTTATGAAAGACTCCATCGAATGGGATGTCACTACATGTTCGCGATTTTTTAAAAATGAAACATAGGAAATGGTATTTTTAGCGTTGTTAAATCGAGGAATAAAAAAAAACAAACTATATGCTGTCATCTACTCGTGTTTACTCAAGTAAAGTATCGACATTAGCAACGCAATCCGAGTCAAGATGGCCGACGAGATAGCAATATCTCTTTGACGTTAATCTTTCAAGATGGTTGTTAGGGGTAAAAAAAAAATGATGGATAGAATTTTTCTTTAAGGAGGTTTGTAACTCGCCACTTCGATGATTCAAAGGTCGAGAAAAGACGCATACATTTGTAGGTATTGTATAATGCATATGCCCCCAAGAAAATTTCAAGAAAAATTGAATTAAGCAGCAAGAAAAAATGTATTGCCAAAGGTAGAATCGATTAGAGAAGCATCAAGATATTTCATGTTCCGACTGTCGAAGTGATGAGTTACCGGCCCCAAAAATCACAAAACAAATATATATAAAAAAAAACACGATCTACAAAACATGTATCCAAAATAAGAGAATCTTCACATGATCTCTTTGCTAATAATTTGTGGGTCAAATATTAAAAACAAACAACAACTTGCGAAAGATCTTATGCTTTAAAAATCTTCATCGATCTCTTTCGAGTCTGCATTTTTGGTGTGTTTAGTTATTCATGTCAGAGAGTACATCAAGGTATACAAAATTCACTTAACACGATAATTCACTTGATACTGTTGTTATAGTTTTTTAATGGTGTTACAATGGCCCAAAAATTAGTCAATCGAAAAACCAAAACCGAAAACCAAAAAATTCATCTATTGATCTCTTAGGAGTTCGTTCTTCGATTACTTCATCATTCATGTCAAAGTACACTTCTGACTTCGGAGTATACAAAGTTTGCGATTTTATACTTGATTTTATACTTGGTTTTAATATTATTATCACCATTGATTTTTGTATTATTAACTCAGCCAAGGAGAACATTCATTGTACAGTATACAATCAACAAAATACATTAAATATAACGTACGGTATATGATTATACAAAATATACGATCAAAGATCTTAAAATTTCAATGACGTTACAATGATTCCCAAATTTCCTGTAAACACTTTCAAGAGTTATTTCGTCCTGAAGTAACCCTCGGTTAATTGTCGGAATACAATGAGATACACAAAATTAACTTAAAATGGTTCTTTACTTGAGTGTTTTCAATACCGGTACCATAGTTTTCAATAGTGCCAACCTACACAACCCCCCCCCCCAAGAAAAACCATATCTCCCAAGAGCTCATGTAATCTTTCAAAAGTAGTTCCCCTGGAGCAGTACTTCATTCATTATCGGAGTACACCTCCGAGATAGACGGAAAAAAAATCTATCTCAACACGGTTCTATGTTTACCACGACACCCGAAAAATTTCCAAACCAAAACTCCAACCCATCCTACGCCTCCCAAATTCTCCCATAATCTCTTTCGGGGGAGCCCCTGTTGTCGGAGTACTTTGCCATCCATCAAAGTGAGCAAAAGCAACAAGGGCCTAGAAAAGGGCCCAGTGTCTATTTTGGTCGTTCGGGAAACACGTTCCAGGACGTTTATCGACACCACTGCTGCTGCTACCACTACACCAGAGAAGGCAGCTATTTCCTACCACATTGATTGTGCTTCTGCCAGCACCTAGACCTCGGCAATCGCTCCGATTATATGTATGAAAAACTGTTGGTAAGCAAAGCAACCGGAAAACCCGAGATCAAAATAAAACGTAAAGAACCCGATAAAAAAAAATCGCGCGCAAAAAAAATTTGCAAAAATAAAAAAAATCGCTTTTTTTTGGCGTGACGCCATTATCGTTATCGAAGAAGACCATCGGAATTTCTACGACAGCTTTCTAGCGTTAATTAGCATTTTGTTGGTATTAATTAGACGCGGCGTCGATGCCAAATTAACAGGATAAGTACGATATGAATGGAGAAATATTGCAATGTTTAAAAAACGATGATGTGCAAAAATTGCAACAAAAAAAATTCCACATAAAAAAAAATTGCATCATCTCTTTCGTGTTTCATGTGATACGCGTGAAATCAGTTTCGTCGAAAAGATTCTTATGCACTATATGTAGTAGAATCTTTTATCTTGTACAGCATCGTAAAGGGGGATGTCACGTTACGAATTCGTATCCGAATTTCGATCCACTTCATCACTCGGCCAATCAGAATCACGTGATCAGAGACACTTCCTTCTGATTGGCTGAGTGATGAATCCAGGAGGAAATTCGGATAGAATTCGTATACGAATTCGTAACGTAACAGTTCTTTTTTAGAGTGGTGCAATAAAACTTGTTTTTTACATGATTTCAGTTAATTCGTACATTTTTTTAGCATTACACAAAATATAAAAGAATTAAGATTTTGCCGATTTTTCTGCATTAAAATGTGTACTATTGAAATGGAATGCTATGGTAGATGTACTATTCAATTTTGCTATTATTCTATGCAATAAATAAACCCTCGGGTAACGCGATTGAAGTACAATAGTCCATTCGTATATTTTTCGCATGGCATTAAAAATTCAACGTTTCAATGATTATTCCACAGTCTACACTAACTATTATAGTGTATATGGTACTACTGAAATTGAAATTAGAATATTTGTAAAAACCAATCTCGTTTAACGTGATGTTTGTGAACTGGATTATTGGCAAGTGATATAACTCCGCAGGTTTCAGTGAGTTTTGGAGAGCACAAAATACTCTTGAAACGTAAATTTCAAGTTTGGGTGCGAAAATCTCGGTTAACGCGACTAATATAGTAAAACAGATTCTATACAATATGATCTTTTGTATCGCTATTATTTGGCCACCATTACACAGCTGCTCCAGTTTATGAAAATAAAAGAGGTTAATGGCCGCAATAAAGCGATGGACAAGCACAAAATGCCAAGAGCTTAAAATAAAATCCGCGCTGGAATGTCTGTGAAAGCGAAACACAACGTAAACACACACAACCCTCGACGGTGGAAAACACAACCCCTGGCACGCAACCAATCAATAATCGGTTCTGCACGCGACCAATCTCTGAATTTCATCTCTTATCGATTAATTATCGGTTATTACTTTCGATCACAACGTAAACCTCGCTTAACCTTTCACAAGTTAGTTATGCGCGACATGCCAATCATCATCGCAGATGAAATATTAGGTATACAATATTTCACAACGGTGATACCACATGTGTATGTACCACCCAAGACCCGTTAAGACCCAAAAACAGGATGTGACCATCATCAATTACATCGCCAACCTACGCGATGAAGTGCTGCTGCCCTCTGACGTCATGTACGTATTAACAAAAAAGGATTTACAACGCCTCTGCAGGATCAAGTTCAGATCACGTTTGGCTGTTAATTCGAATAATGCAGAACCAAGATGGGTGATGATTTGGTATCCATTCATTACATGTATACAAATAAAAGACCTCGTTCAGCGCGAGTTTCGGCAGCACGATTTAGATTTCATGGTTTGACAGATCAGCTCGCAATTTATCAAAATCCTCGTTTTAATGCGATTTAATTATCTTGGGTAATTGCCGTGATTTTTTTCTTTTTGTTCAGTGTGGGTGACTGGGATAAAAATGCATAAACACACAACCCCCGTTTCCAAGAAATAATGAAAACAAATCCAGCTCATTCAATATACAGTATTGCTCGTTTAACGCGACTTTGTACAGTACGATTCGGACTTCGTCGTTTGAATCGGCATAAACCCATTCCATTAGCACTAGTTATTACAAACAATGAGTGAATGACTTAATTCAATACATTCTTCGTTTTCCGCGATATTAATCCTTTTTGCAAGTCTCTCTCTCTCACAACATACACATTTCTTATGATGGCAAAAAACAAATATCGTTTTCAAGCACAAAACATCAATTTACGCCATGTCGAAAAACTCCCAAGTTTTTGCAGTTTTCTTTTTTGGAAATATGGATGTTTATGGAAAAGAAAGAAAAACAATTCCAACTGCGGAAGTTGAAAGTCCAACCACGTCTCTTATTGGTTGTCGGAAATGGTGTTAATTCAAACATCACATCATGGCCAAGTCAACATTCAAAGTTCAAATAGCAATGCCCATTTTCCACAAAATTGCTGGATCGATATTGCTTGAAACGTTATATGGACAACAGGATATTCGTGCAGAAACTCGGTAAATGCGAATAATTAAAAAGGCTTAATTGAAGTAAATTGTTTTTAAAAATATTTCTGATATTCATTTCAACAGTTTTCTGTTGCACAGAGAAAATATTGCATAAGTTTTTACGTTTCTGATTGATCGGTGATATATATTTACTTTAATATTTATATTTGCCATTCCGCGTTAAAACCAGGATATTGTTATCTAATGCATAAATTGCATAAAACGAGACATCACCCGAAAACACCTAAATAAATAATTGTATTAAAAGAACATCGCTTTTATCTCAACAGATAAAAACGAGGAAACCCTAAGATAAATCGCGTTAAATTTTATGAATCGTGTTATAAAACGAGTAAAATTACTATATAACGAGTTGAATCACGCTATAACAGAAGTAAATTGCTTTTTAACGTAAAAAATCGTATCGAATCAAGGTCCTAAACTTTATAGATTTCAATATTACGATGTAAATTATTATACAGTATAACGAAGTTAACTCACGATATAACGAGATGTCGTGCTAAACGAGGAAAATCGCTGTAAACCAAGGCAGGTGTAAGTCGCGTTATAGCAAGACAAATAACATTGAGTCAATTCGCGTTATAACAAGGTTAATCACGATATTACGAGGTGAATGTTATTGAATCAAGAAAAATCTTGTTACAACGAGGTACATCAAGAAAATCGCGTTATAAAAAGGAATCACATACACTGACAAAAATTAACTAATGTTACGCAAACTCGCGTTAATTATAGGACTAACTAGAATGATCTGGTTATACCATCATGAAAAAAAAAACTAGTTAACCTCCGACAGGGAACGCCCCGATGAGTAATAAGTATAGTTTTAAATTACATACTTTAAACACATGCGCCAATTTCGCATCATAATGTAAACTAATTAAACGAAACTGAACTTGGTTAAAAGTAATTGAACAAACAGTCGGTGCTTGTTTCCTAGTAGTAGCCAAGACCACTTTCATTTTACTTTCAGCAGACATTTGCCCCTTATAACGCGACCGACGACGTTCACTAACCTGTCATGAAACAATTTTATCGTCTCAGAATTCGTCTTTACGATGAAATTAAAGTCTAGCGCTATTTTTTTTACTACATTCGTAATGAATGGCAATAATAAAACGTCCTTTTATACATCTACTGTTTCCGATTATTAAAAACGTTCATTTACAATGTGATACATGTTTTTCCATAATCAGATATACAATATCCAAATCTTTTCGTAATAAATATCCTCACAATACAATTCCAGCGTTGGAATCAATTACCCATTTATATCAGAAAAATCCCAATATCGTGTACAGATCCTTCCTGTGATGAAACATGCCACCACTCCAAAAAACTTGTCTTCAAGTACACATTGTGACTCAATAGTTGACTTACTCAATTTTATAATTTTTCGTTATCCAATTTGTTTTCTCCAACTGTATTTAGTACTCTATTTCATTTTTTGTTTGGTTTTTCCGTTTTGGAATGTTGTATAAATAAATAAATAAATTAATTAAATAAATAAAAATATCATACAACCATTGTAAAGTTCACATTAGTTCACATCCTAAGCTGGTTGTATAATGATAAATATCGAATAATTCACTCACTATAAAGATATACGTTTCTCAAATACGTAAAATTGTACAACGATGTAAAATTTACAACGACACCTGGTGTATAAAGGTAACATTTTTATAATTTCAAATGTGTGTGTGTGTGTGTGTGTGTGTATATATATAAATATACACACACCCCAAATGTTTCCTTGATATTAGGAGATTTATCTCATTGTAACACAATTTGCATTATGGTAATGTATTGTACAAGTTAACCCTATTACAAATCAATTTACCTCGATTTTATTTTGATTTAAACGTGCTCACCTCGATTATGAAACGGATGGTAGTTTATATCATGTCACAACAAGTTGCATAAATTTCAAATAAATAAACACAGTTTAACAAAATATTCAACAACTCTTTATGTCGCAAATAAATACGCTTTCAGTTCATCACACCACAAAAATCAGCTGAAAAAAAGTTCAGTTATCGTATACTTAAAACGATAATGCATTTTTTAGAACCATTATCAGTATACACACACTGTACACTACTGATAGCCTATCACACGTATTGCCACTTACAAACACGATTGACATTTTTAATCTCATGCAATTTCGAAACGGGTGCTTTTCGTCAATCGTTAACCGAACCTTGTTATAATTTCCAATTAGAAAACATAAATAACGATGACTTCAACAACTCGGAATTATTTGCAAACTCCCTAGCACATTTCAGGGTCAGAAAAGTCAGGGACAAAATGAGAACTTGACACTGAGGCCGAAATTCGACCCCTACAAACGCTTGTTAGCAATGTTCATTATCATTAACTAGTACAAAAAATGAATAAAAACAAAGTACAAAAAAACCCATTAATGTAAATAAAACATATACGAGTAGGCTATAAATTTTACATCAAGTATGCATTAAAGTATGAAAATGAATAAAATTCATCTTTTTGAAAAATTTCACGATTTTCCTCGTTGTAAAGCGGTTCGCCTCGATATAACGCGATTTAATTCTCTCTACTTGCGATCGAATTAAATTAAATAAATTACTGTCTATGATTTTCCATAGACAGTAATATTTTAAATCAATCAAAATATTACTGTATATGATTTTTCATTCATGAATAGCGATAAATGAGGACGCGTTTTTTTGTTAACGCGTTAAACGAGGATTTCTGTAAGCGTGTTAAACGAAGATCATCTTTATGTAGATTAAAATTCTCTCTTAAATTACCAATTTTCCTCCAACTTTTGGTGATTTTTCATTTAATAAAGTTAAACGAGGATTTTCCTCACACCATAAACAAGGATTTTACGCGTTAAACGAGGATCAACAACAATATAAAATAAAATCAAAATCAAAATGGTACTTCTTCAACACACCGATCCCACCCAAATTTTCATGGACAACGTTAATCGAGAATTTTTTTTCAAACGTTTAAATTCACGTTAATCTGAATGAAGGTTGTAAATCAATTGGAATAAATCTGAATGAAGGTTGTGAATTAAAATCATACCTTGTAAAACAAAACACACAAAAAAACGACCTAACCTTCGGTTAAAATGCAACGAAAAACACAAAGATGTTTAAACATTCATAAACAACCTTATTTTTTCCAGGGTTTCGTTATGTTTAATTACCCAAGTGTGTTTGTTCAGAAAGCGGGTGTCATAACCTCTTGGTTACACAGTAATACAATCGTAAATCCGGTGAACGAACCCTTTTGACACCACTGGTTTAAATTTAACTTTTTTCTGCCTACATAATGTCAACGTTTTTCTTCACTCATACAGGGTGATAAATGGCTAAAGGGCGAACGATAGAACCAGTTGTTTGCCTTTTGTACATCACCACAAGGTTAAATTACAACACCTTCGTTTTTACGAACGATGGTTTCGTTATGCGAAATTCGGGGTTAATTAAAAATCGTAAACCGAATGAAACTGTCGTAAAATATGGTGTCTATTTCATTGAAGCAATATAATTTGTAGTATCATAAAACTTAAGTTATAGTTAATCTGTTGGTTTTTAATTACTTTGTTCCTTAAGTTAACGCGAATCCTCGTCATAGAGCGGTTTTTAGTGTATACAATTATTAATGTAACGTATTAAAAATTTGTTCGTTTTGTGATCACATAAACCAATATTCCTCAAGCTTACGCTCGTTACAATGTGGATCCTTGATTTAACGCGAATAATGCTTTAAACGTAGTTTTGGGAATCATCAATGTTATTTTTCTTTCGTATGTAATAAAAATATGCGAACAATTTTAAGACACTGTTCATAATTGTATTCTTCGTTTGACAAAATTTACAGCACTTTAAAAATTCCGAACATGTCAACAGCGTTAAACGAGGATTATTATTGAGATATCCTTATAAGTCCTCGTTTCATGCGTTTTCACTTTCTCAGTGGTTTTTCACCGTCATTACGTAAACAAGAAAATCCCTCCAAATCTCCACTTTATTTCTCTTCAAAACTTTGGTTTTAGTTTCAATAGTAATTCACACTACCTCGACATTTTTTTAATAAACAAAACAAAACAAAAACATGAAATAAGGTTTTTATGATTGACACGCATTAAACTAAGATTACACACATAAAAAAGTTAAATTATTCAACAAACATTTTCGCGTTTCATCAACCTTTCTCGAACATATTGACAATTTTTACATTACAAACAGCATTAAATGAGATTATTATACGTGCTAAATGAGGATTATTTCAATCAATGGCGTTAAAAGGGGAATTTAAATGGCGGTAACGATATTGAAATACCAAAAAATTCTCTAACACCCACACACTCGTCTCTCAACAGATCTTCACTTTCATAGAGTTGATACTGAGTATCTAAACACCTTTTTTCCACAATGAAACAACGAAAAGGACTTATTTGATATCAGCATCCACAACCAAGAACCACCTTGAAACATTGTAAAAACTACAACCCTCCAAAGAAAAAAAATCAACAACCTATGTGAGTCGTAGTAGTTTCATTGTTCGCAACAACCAAAAGCAGTGACTCAGCAGCTGGGAGAGCAGAACAACAACAAAAGCTAGACTTTCAATCCCTTCACACCCTGTACACTTTTTGTCCATTTCAAGGACATTGCGCACGTGGGCAGCTTTTAAGATGCAGGTGAGCCTCGAACTCCCTCAATTAAGGGTGGACCAGGTACAAAACTTGTGTACCAAACCTATGTATATACCTACGTAAATGCCTGTGCCTCCCCCCCAGGGGGGTGTCTTGTATAAAGGCTTTTCCCTCAAACCCCCACCCTACAAGGAAACACCTTTTTCTTCCGCACCTATAGTAAACTAAGAGCTTGCCCATTGTAAAACATGGTTTTCTTCATATAGTAAGTCATAGTTTTATTGTTTTTTAAAGATGTGTTTCTTTTTTTTACAATGTCATTATAAGGAACAATGAATATAGTTTCGAAAACTTTTGTGGTCATCATAAAATTAAGGTTATTAATGTCCAACTAATAACTGCACAACCTGATACAACTGTATTGCAAATTAGAATTGTATTATATGCTGTATAGGTTTTCGAAGCCTTAGCGGATAATAAGAGGTATCCGGATTAAGAAAATGTCAGATTAAATATCTTTTTGATAATTGAAAAAAAAAAGCTACCTGTAAAAATATCAAAATGTACATTGAGTAGTTTTGACATAGGGAATGTAGTGTGCGAGGCGTACATCTGGCACATCGCATAAAAAAGAAGATTTTGTATTTGTAAAATCACCAAACTAATGCAAGGGATAATAGAGTTTACCGGTATAAAAAATGCCGATGAAACTTTTCACTTAATAAACAAACCACTATCAATGTGTCATGCAAATAATTTTGAAGTGGAGTTGACATGAAAAATGCATCATAAAGAGGTCGTGCAAGGTAATCGCTTAAAAGCAAAGACTTGTAAACTAATAAACATGTATGTAAAATAAAATGTTCAATTTAAAACACTCAAGATTAAATACGATATGTACTGTATATTAAAATGGCAGATAAGTTCTAACAAAAAGATTAAAACCACTACCAAAATGTTGAGTGAACAAATTTTTTGGTGACAACGTTTGACAACTTTAGTTAGCATATCAAAGCACCAAGATTATAGATTCACATCGTCAGGAATGTAAACTAACGTAATACAACGCAAAACAACAAATATCATTATATGAAATATCCATGTATTAAAAATTGGACTTGCAAAACAAAACATACAGACAAAACAAATCGAAAGTACGTGTACGGTTGCATCTTAAAACGAGGTTCTACTACTTTGGGAACAATTGTAAACTAACGAAAAACAATGTAAATCCACACATCCCTGTGAGCAAACGAAGGCGTAGTAGTTTTACCCAAACACATGTTTCGAAGACTATACCCTCCCATTTTTTTTCTCGCGTTTTATTGTGCTGACATCCTACCCGCTGTGTGCTGTAAGACAGGGGGGTAAAAAAAGGAGGGGCCAACCTCAATTTTCCCCCTCCACGAAAAAAAAAAGGAAACCCCTATAATAAGAAACTGAGGAACAAAGGAACCCCAATTTGGCCTTGCGATGAGGTCAAAAAGATGGACTTTTTGTGTGTTTAGGTTCCCATTCTACAATGGTTCTGGAACCAAAGGGAAAACTTGACCAATCACAATCACTGATAAATGATCATACCAATCATGATGATGATAATGATGATGATGAACGGGAAGTGGAAGATCAAACGGGTTCATGGGACATTGACAAGAAGAATAGGATATTGAAAAATATATTTTTATTTTTTATAATTCGGTTAACGATATGATGATAGTGAATGGACGTTACGGTAGGATGAAGTTTGACTTGGTTGACGTTTCTTTATGGTAAACAAGTCCTTGATGAATCAATTTTTTCGATGATAGTGGAATTTCATTGACCATTGAAAATCCTCGCTTAACACAAATTTCAATTTAATAATTATTCGTTAAAATGGGAGTTTAATTAAGAAACGTTTTGCTTGGTTACCATTTCCCCAATATCAGATTAGTTGACGATTTTTTCTTTCTGTATTTTCGGTATTTATAAAATATCCTCGTTTAGCGCGGATAAGATCATTATAACACAAATTCAACTACCGGTACGGAACATCACTTGTAATAAATTTCCCATGAATGTCAGTCTGCGTGTTGGAAATGTTAGTTTACTCTTTATATCTCATACTTTACACTACATATTCTTCATTTCACTAGTCACGAGATTAAACACGATCTAAATCCGTGACTATGTATTTAGGACCGTGAACAATAAGTTACAGTTCGTGACAATAATTATAGCGACAATCCGCGTTACAAAAAACAAACGAAACAACATAAACAGAAAGCAATCGTTACACTTTAACACCAAAAAACAAACAAAATAGAAATCACACAAACACAATAATTGACGTGGAAACCATCGTGAAACACAAACTGAAAACAGAATTTGAAATCACAAACAAGAATCATGAAAAAAATGACGAAAACAGACCCAAATCAAAGCTAGGTGTCATTAGACGTCAAAAAAGTCCAACACAACAGAAAAAAAACGTGAAAAACATAAACAGAAAATATAAATCCAAAATCACGAAAAACAAAAACAACAACAACAAAAATAGAACTCACGAAAAAAAAAAAAAACAAAAAAACTGAAATTACGTCATGAATTCAACATCTAAAAACGAACTTAGAAATCAAGCAAAAACGAAATCAACGCGGAAGCCATCGTGAAAAGCATAAACTGAAAACCACCAAACAGAGATCACGAAAACAGAAACAGAATTTAAAATACAAGTGTCATTTTTGGAATTCAACTCAAATTTTTGAATTTCGAAAACTAGCAACAAAATAGATAAATCACAGAAACGACAGATAAATCAACATGAAAATCACCATCGTGAAAATAAACTTACAAAAACTTGAAATCACGAAAAACAACAACTGATACATACAAAAGAGAAGCTGAAAACCAAACGGAAACTACATTTTCTGTTCTAAAATGCAAATCAAGCAGAAACATATTGAACGCAAAAAGCAAAAACTGAAAATCACACAGCAGAGATTATGTACGAAATTAATCCATCACGAATGGAAAGTCCGTGCGTGATCACAATTAAAACATCATGAGGGGGCCCACAGAAAAGTTATCATCAAAAACCCATCGCATACTCATTATCACGCTCGGCTGAAACGTCAAGGTAGCAGAATAATAATAAAAAAAATCGTTCCTCGCTTAACGCTTTTGGCACCTGGCCAGGTGAGAGAAAAGGCACCATTTTAAGAGGGTGGGGGACACAAAATGTCGTCTGCATTTGGCTCGCGTGATGGTTTTCACGAATGATTACAGTTCACAAACACATCATTCCTCGCGGGCAACAAGTGACGCCATTTTTCTGGCCTTGCTTTTATTTAACAATTATCTGGCTGACCTCACTCACCTCCGACTGAATATCGAACGGGGAAAAAGTCAGAATTGAAGTGCGTGTGTATATTCATTAAGGTGTTACCCCGTGTGACGCGATTTTCAGCGAAGCAGAAAAAATGCAGTGACGTTGGTTAAAAGTGTTAACTGTAAACGTTATGCAAAATGATAGTTACGTTTTTCAGTAGCTCCAATGCGTAAAGGAAGTAATTAATGGAAAATCCTCGTTTAACACGAATTTCGCACAAACTGACAATCATGTTGCCATGATTGTTATACAACATTTTCGGTGCAA
The DNA here is from genome assembly GCA_034695005.1 of Cryptops parisi. Lineage (NCBI taxonomy): Eukaryota > Metazoa > Arthropoda > Chilopoda > Scolopendromorpha > Cryptopidae > Cryptops > Cryptops parisi. The sequence continues at coordinate 8,296 of JAQIWH010002530.1, read as the reverse complement.
AAATACGTTATCCTCATTTAACACATTTTTTCACTACAACCGTAATGACCATCGTATGATAATCCTGTATATAAAACAGTCCTCGCTTAACGTGAAATTCGAGCATTTAGCGCCAATTTTTTATTGGCGAATATTCATACAATAATAATACGACTTGTATCATATTTTGCGTTAATTTTGAAAAACAAAAACAAGAACTGAAAAAAAAGAAGCCCCCAGCCCGAGATCGAGCCAGGGACCTCTGGTATACGCAACAAAATGCTTTGGGTCGGAAAAATCAGTTTATCCTCGTTTAACACGATCTCGTGATCACACAAACTATATAATGAAAAAATATTTTTCGAATAAAAACATGTGCAAAACACCATTCTTCATATCCTCGCTTATCATTGTTGACCCTCGTTTAACACGCTTGTCATCAATTTATCCTCGTTAAATACGCTTTTCATTGCTCCTCGTTTAACACGCATAATCATTCTTTTTCCTCGATTATCCTCGTTTAACGTCAACTTCCACAGTATGAAAAATCATTTTTTATCACATTCCTCAGATGACGCGAACACAATACATGTTAAAATAGGAATTTCGTAAAATGTAATGAACACATTTTCCGTACCCTTTTCACTCAAAGATTTATAACCACACAAATAATAACCTCGATATTACGCGATTTCGTTACCACTAACAAAACCAAAACAAACAACAAATTATAAAAACAATCGACAACGACACAACAGTATCGATTTGTCACCATTTGTGAATCACATAGAAACTTGGAATACCCCGTTATTACGCTGTCGCCATTATTGATGATGATAATGCTGATTCTTATCAGTTAAGATGGCGTCTCGAATAATAGAAAAAAAAAATCTTGTTTTGGACGATTCCACTTTCTGCAAAGTGACCAGACATTTTGGGCTCTTTCAGTGAATGGGAAGAAGAAAAAAAATCGATATTCTGGAAAAACGTTGCCCCAAGAAAATTCGTCAATTGAAATCCTTGCTGGTAAACAATACGATTGTGAAAAGAAATCGGAAACTTCACAGAAAATAAAAAACCTCTTTTTTACGCGAAAAATACTTAATTTTCAACAAACTCAATTTCCAAAATTTGATTTTCTGCAATTTGTAATATTTGTCGCACAATTCTTTCAATAGTCATCGATTCCATCGTTAACCGAATATAAACGTTAATCTATTATAATACAAAGAATTCATTTGTTACAAAATCGTTAATCGGATAAAAAAAAAAACAGAAAAAACCGGCGGATGCTTTCTTCATGGTAATTGTAAAAGATATAAACCAAACAGAATTCAATCGTTAATCGGTTGCATTACCCATTAAAATGAAAACACCGTAAACCGAGATAGCATTTTCAAAAAACAAAACAAAAAATAAACTTCACATCAATACAAATGTACCTAAAGAATGTACCGGTGACATTTTTTGGTAAATACCACAAAATAACATTCACTTAAAAAATTTGACAGGATCACGTTATATTTCACACAAACAGATATCGTCACCAAAAACAAAGTACCACAACAATATTATAAAAAATAATATCAAAAAACTAATTTTGTTGATACGCATTCCGGAAGTTCCAAAAACCCTTTAAAAGTTACCTCTTGACGCTTATACTTATAGTTTATCGTCACATGATATACAATCAATAACAACAAAAACGATACATCACAAAAAAAGATATCGCTAGGGTATCACGATTCTAGAGAAAAAAAAATACTTTCAGTGCCAAATGAAAGTGATACTTTCTCAAGTGAGTGCCCCAGTTTTTTGTTGTATTCTGGGCACGCACCAAAGAGCTTTGGCAAATTCTGCAATGAAAAGAAATAAAACGGAAAAAGAAATAGAAAAAGAATAGGTCTGTTTTTCTTCTTTGATCTACTAGAAAAGAAGTTCATCTCGGTTTTTTTCTGTGATATGCCAAAAAAAAATAGTGAACTTTGACGTTACATACAATGAACCAATGAGTATTTTTTTTAAGATGAGATATAGAAGAAAAAAAAAAGATAAGATATCTATTGGTTGATCTAAGTAGATTTCAAAGATGCAGAGAAGTTTCTGCTTATATTTTGAAAGTGGGTAACGTTTCTGGAAACTGATATACAATCTAATTGTATGAGACAATTTTCACTGAATATTTTGTAAAAAGCAGAAATTGATTACTGAACATTCTGTAAAAGAGTCATTCCATGCCAAATCAGACCAAAAATTTACCTTACATTGTTTGATTTTGTTTAATGTTTTTATTTGCGTCCCAAAGAGACATAAAAATTACACAACAAGTAACCAACAAACTAATAAAGATAACAACAAAATGAAAACAAAGAACTGAACAGCAGGATAATATAGACAGCAGGATCATGGTAGGTAAATACAAACAAAAAAGACAAAATTAAAACCTGGACTCAGTATTTGTTATTATACAATATATGTTTTTTGATGAAATTTGGTATTCAGCTTTGGCACCCCCCAAAAAAATTCTCCCAAAATTTTAGATTTTTTAGTCTTCTATTTTCCAAGATATTAAGGTTACAAATGTTGATTTTAAGTATAAATATAACGCTACCATACTGTATTCAAATTGCTGTAACTTTTGTTGTAATCGTGCTAGAACTTTGAAATTTGTATCGTGTGTAAGATAATGAAACCAACTTTAAAATGATATGCTTAAACTTATTGAATGTTTTTAACATGATATGCATAAAAATAAAAATACTAATATCTTTACAAACGATTTTTTAAAAATTCGATTTTTTGGTCAGGTTATTTGTGAGGGTATTGTCAATATTCATGCCAGCTTTCAAGTTGGGACACCAATGAGATAAGAAGAAACATAGCAAAATGTGACAAAGTCAATTTTGCTAGGCCCTATTTTTTCCCCAAAGAGCTTTGGCCTTAAAACAGTTGGAGGGAAAATATCAGTGTGCAGCTGAATTTTTAATGCTAAAAAGATTAATTTTGTCACATTTTGCTAAGTATCTCTTTAACCAATTTGTGTCCCGAATTGAAGTTTGACATATGTGTTGCCAACACCTCCCCCCACAAATAACCTGACAAAAAAATTGAAACTTTATTTTGATGTATATATTTGTTTTAATAGGTTAAAGCATACCATTTGAAAGGTGGTTTCGTTATCTTACAAACGATGCAAATTGCAGAGTTCTAGGTCAATTACAACAAAAGTTAGAGCAATTTGAATACAGTGCGCTAGCGTTAAATTTAACTTAAAACTAAACTTTCTAACTTTAATATCTCGGAAAATATAGGACATAAAAACTAAAATTTTGCGACGATTTTTTTGGGGGGGGTGCCTATGGTGTATACCAAGTTTCATCATAAATCAAAAAATGTAAGGTCAATTTTGTCTGATCTGACATGGAATGACTCAAAAAGAGAATTTATTTACTGAATATTCTGCATAAGTTAACAAAAAAATCAATGAATTAAATAAGCAGATCATTTTCTGCAATATTTCAGCAAAACCTTTTCTGAATATTTTAAGCAAATTTTAAAAAACAATTTTTAGATTGTAAATCGTCAGAAATATTTAAATGCTGTACAGTAATGTTCAACAAGATGATGTTCAACAGTAATGTTCAATGTTTAATATTCAAGATTATTTCTTGAATATATTCTGCACTATTCAAATAAGCAGAATATTTTCTGTTTGCATTTCAACAATCTCAACATTTTTTTTCTGGTAGTCTGAATTCCACAGAACAAATTTCTTCGTTACTAAATGCAGAACTGTCAAATTAGCAGAAATTTGTTTAAAATTTTGTAATAAAAAATTTTTCTTAAATATTCCGCAAAAATAAAAAGAATACCGAATATTATGCAGAAAAGAATTTCTGCTTAAACGGTGAGAGAGAACGAAACTTTTCTTTAATCTATGTCAAATATATAGACAGTTTTTACTCAAAATTCTGAAAGAAACACAAATTTTAATGAATATGCTCAGGTAAGCAGAAACTGTTCTGCTTAAATTTTCAGCATTCTAAACATTTCTTTTCCAAATATTTTAAAAATAAAAAAAAAATATTTGAAATTATTTTCTAAGTAATGCCAAAAAGATCCCCTTTCTGCTTAAATTTAAACCATCCATTTTTTTTCTCTAAAGTTTCCACAGAAAACTAACAGAAAATTTTGACAAAAAAATTTACAAAATTGCTGAATTTCTGAAACAACTCAAGAAACATTTTCCACCCACATTCTTCTCATATTACGCACAAACGTTTTCTGTGAATAAAAAAAAGCAGAAAAACGTCAGCAAAAATTAAAACTGAAGGTCAAGTCTATTCACAAAACACCCTGTATAATCATCATGTAGTTTAACATGACTGATGACAACTTTGACCCCGACGTACAATTTATCTCCATTTTCAGTTTGCCACAATCGGTCATTAAATCTTTGACTGAATCAGAGTAGGCTACGATTATATTCTGCTCCACAGAATATCAGTAGAGCAATGCGCACAATATATGCAGATTGTCAGCAACGATAGCAAACATTGATAAAATCGATACCAACATCGATAAACACAATTCCAATCAAGTATCTGCATCCTATTCAAAATCTCTTAAATCAAAAAATAATTTCTATTATCTGGTATTTCTATTATCCGGTTTGGTGAGATTCACAATGTAATAAAAAGAATGTTGTACAAATATAGTTTTACAGTGTTTATGCAAAAATTCAGTTATTTTGGAAACAAAACACAAGCTGGCATGCACATGTCAAAAACATGTGTTGAGAGTTTTCTGCCACCATGGCATAAAATTTGCTGAATATTTTTCTGACATTAGGCGGAAAAATTTCTGCTTGAATTTGCAAAAATGTCTTTTTTGTTGTTGCTATCTTTTTTTCTGATATGATGAAAGGTGTAGATTTAGTTTATATTGAAACTTAGAAAAACAAAGCAGAAACTTTTAACGGCAGATAAATATTCAAATCTTCTGATAGTTAAACAGTGAAATTTATATGCAGAAATATTTCAATTAGCGAATTTTTTAGAATACATTATCTCGAAATTATCCAACTAAATATAAAATACACAAAACAAATTTAATCATATTCTGAAGTATAAACATATTTAATCATAAGGCAGGCAGAAACGTTTCTGCATACATTTGAATAATCGATTATTATGTTGTTTTGTTCTGAATATTCTAATCAGTGAAATACTTCTGAAAATCATTGCTGAGAATCTTAACCAGCATTTTCTTCTTTTGAATATTATGAAATACGTAGAAAAGGTTTACTGACCATTTCACGAAATACACAGTATTTAAAATTCAAAAAAACATTACATAATACAAAATTCTGAATCCAACAGAAATAAATTTCTGCTTAAATTTTAACAACTTAACAATCGTTTCTGTATCTATACAGAAACATTTAAATGAAACAATCTTTCTGTATGTATACTGAAATACAAAAACTTTACTGAAATTTTGTGACATTTTTCTGCAATAAACAAAATTTCAAGCAACCAAAATATTGTGCATTCTCCAAGATGTGGCAGAAAAATATTCTGATATGAACCAGAATTTCACTAAAACACCCAAGTATAGCAGAAAACTTTCTGCACAAAAAACTTTCAGCGACTAAAAATTTCCAGAATCAGAAACTTCAGCAGAAAAGTTTTTTGCTTTTTTTTTTTATTTTTCTTAGGTATATCTTTCATACATATGTTTTTATAAAAATATATATATAATTATTTTTCGGTACACTACACCATAATAAAAAAAATACTCGACATAATTTATTCTGAATAAGAAAACAGAAACTGTCATTTAGAAAGTGAAGAAAAAAATTGAAACACGAAGGTCATATTTTTTTATGACCCAAAAAAATTAAGTACTTTTCGCCATAAAAATATCACAAACATTTTATATATATGTATATATCATTATCATTGAAAAATATTTTTTCTGAATATTGAAAAACGTTATAAAATGTTGTCTCCATTAGTGAAACCCATTACAATTATGATTAATTAACTTAGCAGATGATGCGTAAAATGTCATTTATTTTTTGTCATCCTATAAAAAAAAAGATGTAAACAGTAAAACGTTCACCCAGTGTAGTATACATTTTATAATAAAAATATTTTAATAATAGTAATTTAAAATCCGACGTCATATGTCGCAAAAAACATGGCCTTGTTACATGCTGAATTATTTATTAATCTTATTTTTTATTTATTCGGTTTACGGTGTTATCGATTAACGATGTTTCAATCACAGAGTAAACTTTTTTTACAATCTACGTGATCCTGCATGATGTTATAGGATCACATGATCCTGTTTCAAAATAAGTGTTTTCGATATTTTGCATCCGATTTTAATTAATAAATTCGATTAACGGTGCACCATTTCATGTTTGGAGAAAATATCCATTTAAATATTAAGATAAAAAATACAATTTCTAATAATTTCTAGTTTTCATTTCTAATAATGAAATGAAGACCAGAAAAATAAAATAGTTAATAACTATGACAGTGGAATCCGGTTATTATGATCATGAATAATGTTACCAATTGACTATTCTATCAGTCGGTCCTAAGACACAAAGTGAACTAGATCAGCCAGATATTTTTATCAAAAAGCACGTCACAAAGTGATCACATTAACCGGATTCCACTGTATAAGATAAGTTGTCCAAAAACTATCTTTACAACTTTTAATACCAACTGAATGAAAGTTACCAAGATGAGTTTACGACATCCTATGCATGCATAAAAACAATATATGTTCACTGCACATACATACAGTGAAGTTCATTGCCACTCATAACAAAGCATTAATAAATAATAATTGACTTCCATTGTCAATAATATTGTTAATAGTAGGTTGTCATTTTATATAGTATTAATTCTACAGTACGATTGATTGCAAAAAAATTGAAACGGCAATTTTATGGTATAACTTGGAATGGTGTACTTTGTCCTCTTAAGTGATTTGAAAGGATGCATACGGTATTTAGAAATGAGATTGGTCGTTCTTCCGATAACGCGATTGAAAAATCAAAAGTGATAACAAAATTCGTTACAAGATTAAGTGTTGTGAACGTAGTATTTTGTACTCTACGTAGATTTTCCACTGGGATGGTAAATTATGTAAACAAAGAACGTTATCACTACTAATAAATAAAAGATAGCAAAATATAGTATCGCACCCCATTCTGATAATCATAACAGAATTTAAGTGAAATATACTGCAATATAATTTACGTATGTGTGTGTATCATTTCACTATGATACCACATGCTTTTTGTTTGTTTCATTTCATGTAATTTTAATGGAAATAAACAATTTGAAATGAAAATTTGTGTGTATATTTAATTAGGGTGGCCCTTAAAAAAAACAAAAGTTGGAAATCTGTCCGTCTCACCCCCTAAGTTTGTTCCATTCGTAAAAAAATACTACCTGTGCAAAAAGTCATTACAATTAAAAATATATTTAGGGGTCGCTCTCGAGCCTTAAAGTTCGCCCATTACATTGCATATGCAGAAAAACTATGGCCAAATTAGCTGTATGCCCGTCAACAATGACGGAAACGCTTGTCTCACGTTGCCTCTAAACATGAGTTTATTCTAGTTCGAGTTTACGTTCCAGCATCTCATTGTAATGAAAAGTTATTTCCCATATAGTTTTCCAGCTCTGTCTATCTGTGTTTGTGTGAATATAACGTTACTTACTTTTAGCAAAGGGTTACTAAAGTAATAATAGAACCACAATAATGAGCTGCTAGAAGAGTAAATCCAAACTAGAATCATGGAGTTATAAGTAACTGATAACTCCATGCTAGAATGAACTCCTATTACCAGGCAACATGAGCTGAAACGTTTCCGTCATTGTTAACGGACAATACAGCTAAGTTTGGCCATAGTTTTCTGCATGCAATGAAATGGGCAAACGTTAAGACTCGAGGGCGACCCCTAAATATTTTTATTTTTTCATTTTAATGATTTTTTGCACAGGTAGTTTTTTCCACGATGGAACAAATTTAAGGGGTGAGACGGATATTTCTCTCTATATATACACATACAAATAAACAAAAAACAGTAACAATATAGGTTGAAACCTCGAATGACAAGATGTCCTAGAAACCGAGTGAGCAACTAACAAGGGTGGAGAAAGGAAAGGTGTAGTGAAAGGTATATATAGTGTAACCCAGAACAACAGCGAAACCTACAAAAGTACCCACGATGTTAGTAAATTTCACTATACATATATTATATACCGTGTGTGTGTGTGTGTGTGTGTGT
>JAQIWH010002529.1:0-24058 GCA_034695005.1 Cryptops parisi | reverse complement strand
TATACTCTTTATATTAGCTTCACTTGTGAGTGAGTGAGTGTGTGAGTTTCTACGTATAAAAACAAAACTACTCAATGTATTTTAATGATTGAGGTGTCTATGAATTCGTCTTGGAGACCTGACCCACACTGGTTAATAGCATCAACGAAAAACCAATAAGGCAGATGCTACATGCCATAAATGCATAATTCTTTATACCCTCCTACAGGCTAACTGGCTCGATGGATTTTTATAAATGAGGTGTCACTGGATCCATCAAAGTGTACCTAGTGACATGAGCTACACGGCATCAATAAAAAAAAAAAACTGCAAATGCTATATGCCAGTATACAAAAATCGTGCTTATTTTTGTAAGACTCAATGGATTTTAATGAATGAGGTGATATTTATTTATTTATTTTATTCTTCACGCACAGAAAGAAATCGCACGGGTCCTTATTGTGCTTTAGTGTATCGAGTATCACTGCTTATATGCTAGGTTAATTAAAAACCTTATAGCAAATGCTATATGCCAGTTTATAAAGAGTATGCTTAAAAAGGCTTTTTAATGTACTTGTTTCATATGCATTAGCCATATTCGTTATGGACATCCATATCGTTTGTAAATATCCATATCCATTATGGCTATCCATAATTGATACAAATGTATATCCATAGTGGAGATGGATATCCACAATGAATTTGGATATCCATAATGGATATGAAAATCCATAGTGGATATAAATTTCCACAAAGGACATGATTATCCATTGTGGATATGAATATGGATAACGTAACTTTTTTTTGCTGGATCCTGTACATTTTTAGATTTTCGACAATTATGGAATGCATTTCTCGTTTTGAAATAAAATAATTTCTGGCATGCTGTGTATTGACTATACCTAGCTTCATCCCACCACCTTTTATCACTACCTTCCCCCACTCTCGTGAGTCCTCGCCAGAAGCCTCTGCGATCACCACTTCTCTCTCAGCAGTTGCACGCTCAACACATGCATCGTGTACCAAATCCATTCCAATCTTACGTTTACTATGTAAACACAATAAACACCATTTTACGATTGTGCTTACGAAAGTCATTCCACAACCACGCTTCGGTAGTACATACCAATCTGGCGACGAGAATGAGATCGATCTGTGGGCAAAGTTAAGTGCAATCATCTTTCCTTTGTATGATCGCAACGTGGCTAAATCGCTAACATAGTCAACCCAGCATGGCGGAAAAAAATAACCACCCATCAGCATCTCAGAGACTATCATTACCTCGGTTGGCCCCTCCAACTGTATTCAACAGTGAAGGTAACTGGACCACCTTCAATAAGCAATTACGCATCTATTTTCGTGCATCGAGTATCGTCGATGAAGACATCAAAACCGCGATGTTGCTAAGCCTAGTCTCAGCTGAAATTTTCGAACTGTTCGTTAACCTTTGCCAACCGGAAGAGTTCAATTCAAAAACATTCGATAACCTAGTGCAAATGATGTCCAGTCATACTAATTCACCCCTATCAATCTTCGGAGAACGACTGAGATTTCACAGACGTGTGCAATCGATGACGGAATCCATCTCTCAGTACATAATGAAACTAAAAACTTCATCAAAACATTGTGAATTCGGAGAAGCGTTGAAAGAACGTCTGTGTGACCAGTTCGTGGCGGGACTGCGCGACGAACGAATCCAACAACATCTCTTGACAGACGCAAAAACCACAACATTCGATGTTGCAGTAAAAATCGCAACAAACATGGAATCGTCATCAAAGGAAGTACAGCGGATTCGAGAAGAAGAAGGCAAGTCAACACAATGCTATCGAACGAACTCGTCATATCCTAGTAAGTCGAAAACTAAAATTAGATATGATAGCGCATCTATGACAAATAACCCTGATCAAGCTAAACCGTCAACATCAAATCGCTGTAGAGCTTGCGGAGCATATGACCATAAGAGAGAACAATGTAGATTCAAAACGGCAATCTGCAATCAGTGCAAAAAAAAATGGATCACATTGCAAATTTTTGTCAGGGCAAGGCATACGGCCAGCATCCTTCAAGTTCGAGAAATGAAACAAATAACTTAGATCATTATGGAGCAGCAAGCGAAAAGGATGTCGAGTCTATTCCCTTCAATCATGTCAATACCTGCGCCAGTATTTCGCAAAAAGCAGACCAGCATTCTTTGAGTTCACAAGTGACGACAGAATCATCAGAGTGTAACCATCTCACTCCGCCCACGCTTATTAACCTCGACATAGATGAAGTAGCTGTAACATTCGAGATAGACACCGGGACATCTCTATCATTATTACCAGCCTCTAGTTACAAAGAAAAATTTGCCCATAAGCCCTTGCAGCAATCAAACATAACCTTATCAGCTTACGAAAATCACAAGGTCAAGGTCCTTGGCTTGTTGGGAGTAACTGTAAAACATGGAGAACGCATCTATCCGAACTTAAAACTCGTTGTAGTGGAACATGGCACAGCCACACTGTTGGGTCGTGATTGGCTGACAAGACTTGATTTAGTGCACTACAACTTCCACACAAATTGTGAATCATCCAAGATTAAATTAGACAAGATTTTGAAGAAACACGAAGAAGTCTTGAGAGACGAGATCGGATGCTGCACATCCATGACGTTACACTTAACGATGAAGGAAAATGTTGTACCTATTCATTTAAAACCTCATTCGGTACCATTCGCATTGATGAAACCAATGGAAGACGAACTCGATCGCCTTGAAAAAGCGGATGTCATTTAGAAGGTGTCAGTGTCCAAATGGGTAACACCAGTCATGCCACTTTTGAAAGCTAAGGGATCCGTAAGGTTAGCAGGTTTGTACAACCGTACAATTAACAAACACCTAATTATAGACTCCCATCCTAATCCGAAGTTAGATGAAATTGCCGTGAAACTCGGCCAAGGAACAGCATTTTCAACAATTGACTGTCGATGCCTACAATCAATTTCCCATCGACCCAGAAAGTCAAGAGCTCATGACAATCAAAACTCATCGAGGGCTGTACCGAGTACATCATTTGTTTTATGGAGCGAGCTCAGCGCCAGCGTTGTTTCAGAAAGCAATGGAACAAATACCGTATTAGCCCGAATATAAAACAAGGTTTTTTCTCAAATATCATGTTATGAAAATGGGGAGGGGGTCGTCTTACAATCGCAGCCTAATGATAATGGTTTTTCCTTTTTTTCGTTCCAAAAAATTGGGAGTCGTCTTATAATCGGGATCGTCTTATATTCGGGCTAATACGGTATTTCAAACTGTACCCTACACACAACCCTACTTTGATGACGACATATCCGTGGGTTTGACAGATGATCATCACCTTCACATCATCAATCAACTACTACAAACAGCAAAACAAAATGGCTTAAGACTTAACTCTGAAAAATGCCAGTTGCTATGCAGCAGCGTCAAATTTCTGGGTTTTGACATATCAGCTTCTGGGGTCGCACTGATACCAGATAAACTACAACCCTTATTAGACACGCCAAGACCACAAGATGAGACATCACTGCGTTCCTATTTGGGCATGCTAAACTACTATGAAAAATTCTTACCTAACCTACAACTATCTCTAGAATCCCTGTCCCAGCTACAAAGGTCATCTACAGTAAGCAAGAAATGGTCAAATGAACAGGAAGAAACTTTCAGAGAAGAAAGTCCAAAGAACTGTTAGCAAAATCGCAGATCTTGACATTCTACGACCCAGCAAAACAAATCATTCTATCTGCTGATGCCTCTCCATATGGAGTGGAAACCGTAATCGCGCATGAAGATAGTGACGGAACTCGCCGACCAATTGCGTTCACTAGTGCTCTCCTTAACAAAAGCCAACGAAACTATTCTCAACTGAACAAGAAAGCTTTGGCAATAGTTACAGGTGTAAAGAAGTTTCATTAATTTCTTTTTGGTCGCTCATTCATCATCAAATCAGATCATAAACCCCTCAAATATCTATTTGCACAAACTTCTACAAAATCAAGCATTGCCACTGCACGCGTCTATTGATGGCAACACTTCCTGAATGCGTATTCATACGAAATACGACACGTCCCAGCATCAAAAAACCAAATTGCCGACTGCCTATCTAGAAATGTACAGGTGGATGCAGTGCTCAATACGGACGATCACGAGGAACTAAGAACAGTATTTAACTTACAAGTTGACGCAGTCCCAATAATGAGACACCTGCTACAAGACAGCTCAACAAGAAAGACACCACACGAGATGATGTTCAGCCACACTTCTCGTACACGTCTACACCTTCTCGATCCCAAAAATCTACCAGCAACCTCATCAGAAAAAGTAAAGCGCCCCTTCGAGGTTGATGACTTGGTGTACGCTCGTTGCTATAGTGGAGGAAAACAATGGGTGGAAGCCAAAGTCACTCGACTTTTGTCATCAGCATCATGCATGGTGGAACTGCAATCAGGAGTACGCTGGAAACGCCACATTTCCCAGCTAAGAAAAAAAGTATCAAATCAAAGAAAAGTAGCAGCTAGACCGATGTTTGAACCACCAAGCCAAACAGGTGGGAATGAAGAGCCTTGTCACGACAACCAAAACAGGGGCCCAGAGCAGACACCTAGCGAGCACCAACAGAACGGAGGCAGACCAGCGAGATCAAAAAACCCTACAAAATTCTTTGGGAACCCTATTTCACATTACCTAAATTGCTGAAGTAACAAACTTTAAAAAGGGGGGGAGAGGGGTAATGCTGTGTATTGACTATACCTAGCTTCATCCCACCACCTTTTATCACTACCTGAGACCCGTGAGCCCTCGCCAGAAGCCGCTGCGATCACCACTTCTCTCTCGGCAGTTGCACACTCAACACATGCATCGTGTTCCAAATCCATTCCAATCTTACGTTTACTATGTAATCACAATAAACACCATTTTATGATTGTGCTTACGAAAGTCATTCCACAACCACACTTCGGTAGTACATACCATGGCACATAGTTCCTTTTCAGTATTTTTCAGTTAAACGCCAGACCTCTCTTGTAGTGCTACTTGCTTGTACTTGGGATTATTTGATATCAAGGTTAGGTTAGTAAATTTTAATGCAAAATTTTTTTCTATTATTCTTGTTTAAAGAGTCAACAAAAATTAAAAAAAACTAAACATTGAACCTTTTTAAGCAATCTAAAAAAAATTAGAAACCTTTAATAAAAATTTTTCTTTAAGAACACCAGCATTTAGCATTCGATCTCACTCTGGGTCTAGCCTACTTCGTTTACTATGCAAAAATGCCAGTTTTTTGTTATTTTGTCATATTATTTATTAACAATGGTACCAGGTGATTGGCTAGATCAATACTGATTATGACCATAAAATTACAAGAGGCAATAAATGCCAAGTAGTGAAATATACAAATCAAATATACAAAATTGGATATCCAATAAGTCAGATAAGCCAATGATACTTGTTTCTGACAGGGGATGGGATGCACATAGTAAATTATAGAATTAAACAGATACACATTGTACATACTAAAAAACAGTGAAAACCAGTTTGTGAAGGGTTATACGATGGAATTAAAGTTAATCTTTCAAAAGTTTTGACAGTTTTTTTTTAGGTAAGGATTCGAAAAATTCCATGACGAAAAAAGCACGACGATTTGAGTTTTCGAATCTCAAATGTTTTTCAAATTTCGTGGGTTTGAAGATTCGAATGACCCATTCCTAGTTTTTATTGTGCCGTCTTAATCTTGCTGTTAAGATTCGAATAAATCATTCCTAACACATTCTGAACTCACCCACTAACAAAGCACTGTTAAATAACTGTGGTGCAAAACCAAACAAATAATGGACATAGCAGTACCTAAGATGGATATGCGCATGAATACATGTATTGTCCATGCATGTTCATTATTGGAGTTCACACCCAGAAACTGTTTGTTGAAGAATTAAAATGTTTATCTAAGTTAAAAATTCGTTAAAAATACTTATGTTTTAGCTATTTATTCAAAATAATATAAAAACCTAGTAATGGACTTAGCATGTCCATTACTAAATTTTCTCAAAACTGGGATACCAGTAATGTATGCCCATGGCCCTTAATCCAAAAATATTAGTTTTACCTTATAGTACACATATTGAACTAGGCATAAAAACAAACATGTTAAAAAATCATTCAAATTCAAAAGCTTGAAAGAGATTAAAAAACCGCTTTCCTTATGAAAAACGACAAGTCGAGTGTTGCTGGATATCAATTTTTGTATGATCAACAAGTTTAATTTTTTTCCTGCTGAAATTGTGTAAAAATGCTGCATACCAACATCTTTAACAACTTATTAGACTATCATCAACAACCAATAGCTTTGTAGTTCTGAATTTTATTTACAGTTCTCACTATTTATAACTGTAGTACTGATATCCATTACTGGTGCAACTACCCTATCTCCTTAAAACTAACGAACATGTAATATATTCACTTTACCTCTGAATGAATGTGTTATTAGTAGTTATAATCAATTATTTAAAACTATATGGGACTAAAAATTTTTTTAACAAAATTGAGATTAAAAATGTGTATTCTGGACTAAATTTAAACATAACGTGACTAACAAAACCTGCAAGATAGGTGTAAGTGAACTGAGCCAAATCTTGTCGAAATGCTTGCTATCCAAACTTCGCGGGCCTTACCAAACTTATGTTATATAATATAAGTTTAACAATATAACAAAAGTTTTCCATTTTTATAACCATACTTGTGACTCACCCTGTATAACATCAAATTTGTTTAGATTTTCATGGAATTGCTCATATAATGGATATAAAAATCAGATAAAAAAATTGAAAACTTACAAATAAATTATGGCCGTGAAGGTTTCTCCATTGATCTACTGGTTCAGATAAAGTCTACAAAAATAGTTTTGTATGTATAATTCGCTGCATCATACTGTATATATTAAATATTTTAAAAAATAGATACAATAAGTTTTACTTCAATATTTTGGAACTTTGAAAAATAGTTGATCATCGTTGTTTTGCCAACACCAATATTTCCTTCTATTATCACCTGTAAATTATGATTTTAAATTCATAATAAACCATCAATATTTATGCTTTTAAAAAGTAAATGTAAAACAATATGCTTACATTATATTTCTTTTCGCAAGATGTTGGCGATAGGTTATTGTCAGCTATTTCCTGAAATTGTTGTTCGTTGCTCATTTTCCTGTGATAATAGCAAATCTAAACATTTTGTAATCATAAGAATTTTTTACTTGACACACACAATGATAAAATTACAAGGTCGTCGGCTCGAAGCAGCAAGCGCTCGCGTTTACCGCCCCTGGATTTTCACAATCCGCGTTTTTGTCGTGACGTCATAGGATCGTCATGGCATTCTCTGTCCTGATTGGTCAAGAGTTCGTTCCGTCGCGGAAAGTTAAACTAAATTCAAGTCCAACTATCCGTCGCGGAAAGTTAAACTAGATTCAAGTCCAACTATCCGTCGCGGTAGCCACCTGAGCGTCAAAGTCTAGGCTCGATAGTGACGTCACAGCTTGCCGTTCGAGCTTTTCTACGACGGAACGCGCCAGTGAAAACCAACCTTAATAGTATTTTTGACATTTTGTAAGTTTCGATTTTCAATAATCAGTTTTATAATACTGTACAGCCATGTTAAATGTATGCATTCTTATATGTAAGGTTTCATTTATATCCAATTTAACAAATTTTAATTTAAAAAACAAAACAAATTATTGTTATTATTTTAACTTTATATATAAGGTTTATAATTTTTATAAACTTTGTCTACTTTATGATAAGTTTATATTTTAAGTTTTATGTTTGTTTTTTTATAATCATTTTATCAAAAGTATGTGCATGTTTATAAGAACTGGGTTTAGTTTCACTTTTTAGAAAATTGTTTTATTTAAAATGCTTACCTAAATAAGAGATGCTTGGAAGATAAAGATCAAAGTGTAGGCCTATACAGTCTAAAACACTGCATTCCAAAACTCAACTATTATAAAATAAAAAATTTGTTGCCCTCAACATGGGGCAAAATTACTTATGATACAAAATAGTTCATACAGCCCACGGACCAAAACTTAATTGACATGCCTGCTGTAAAAAACCAAAATAAAATAAAATTACCTGAATTTCATAAATGCTCATTATTTATAGGTGAACAGATTTGATTAATAGTTGTCTATCAGAGATACGTTATTTTAACATAACATTGTGTTCTATGATTAAAATCAACAAGTGGATTTGATGCTAACAAGTTGACTATCTTATCTATGTGTCAATTGCAAACTGTAGCAAAAACAAACCATTCTTTGATAGTTAAATATCAAGCATATTTGACATTAAAATTCTGATACATACCAGGTGAAACTTACAAGCTCTTCACCAAACAAAAGTTTGGCATAAACTTTCACTTTCATTTTACTACTTCACCTGCTTCAAATAAATGAATAAAAAAACAACAAAAAAACACATGTACAGTATGTTACTTCGATTAAACTATGTTGCCTAGCAACTACATACCTGAGCAATATGCAACGCAATAATCTGTCTTCTAGCGCAAAACTGATAGAGGATAATGATTCCAATATTGATTTCACATGAGAATTAGAAACTAAATTTGTTCCCCAGGTCCAGAAATTTGTATCAAAATTAATTAAAATAAATACAGTAAGTAATTAGTGTACTTAATACTATATTAATCAAACATATTAACCAAAAGAATCATGCAATGGTTGCTATTGGCTATTACGCTGATTGACTTTTGATAGGCTACTAATGGCATACATAATAATTGCACAGGTAAAGTTAAATAGGTATGGAAGTGGAACCTAACCTAACTTGTCCAATTTTTACTGTGCACCTGTAACGGAATTTTACATGTGCATTTTTAATGTACACATGTAATTTATACATATGTAATATATACATAAATCACATGTAATTTTTACATGTGATTATATACAGTGATGAACGAAGTTTTGCCATTTAATGGGAGTTTCAATGTATCTGTAGTCAAGCCTGATACAATGAACAAATTGGTGGATCCTCTTACCATAGGCAAAAACTTGTTTTACGAACCACATTTTACCCCATAAAGTGCCTAATTTGTGCAAAAATCTTAGTTTGACAAACTCTCTACAAGAAAATAAAATGTTATATTAGTTCTCAAAATTAAGGTGGCCAGATTTGAAAAACCAATAATCCAAGACACAAAAACGATATATCAATACATCGATAAAACAAACGATATGTCAAGGAAAACCTTAATTTTTTAAAATATCGTTACATCAAAAAAAGCAAATTTGTTGATATCAATTCGTTTGACATCAACAAACTTTGTATAACCAAATTTCAACGATGGAAAATCGGCCACTAAAAAACCAGATTATGTAAAAAACTTAAAAAACAGTATAAAATGAATAGATAGCATTACTGTGTCTATGTTGTATCATTGGTTAACATTGACAACCGAGACAAAACAGCAGTACGAAAAACTTTTTTGGGACATTGTGCTAAAAAACCGGACGTCTGGTTACTTTACCCATAGTCAACATAGGTAACCCATCTGATTCACAAAGTTCACTCACTTTCATCCCAGTAGCATGTTTTCTTGTAATTTTGCTTTCAATTTTAAAAGAGAAGCATTTCCTCTTTCTTAAACTTAGTTTGGATGAAGGAGGCTTAGTTTAGTTAGTTACTAATTTAAAAAAAGAAAAGGAAATTCCATTATTTTAGAAAATTGTGCAGAACTACGACGACTACAAGTATTGCCAAGCGGACTGTTGGAGTTTTGCTCGTTTTATTACAATAAAACTTGAAACTGTTCCTAGTGTGAATCTAACTGACTTACTCAACTGTATGCAATATTTGATTGATTTTCGCAGAATATAATCCTCACATAAATTGATGAGAGGAGTATAAATCATTTGATGAAAGATGTAACAAAATAAAAGTATAAAAAAGTTCAACAGTGAAGTTTTCAGTTTTACGCTTTTATTATTATTATTTTTATTATTATTGGAAAATGTGTTCTCCCAAATAAAAAAAATAATCATTGAGCCAGTGATGAATCATTTCTATTAAAACATGTTACTATGCTTTACAAAGAAAACAAATGGTAAAAAAAATGTATTTGTATTACAAGTTACGAACAAGATAACCTAATCGTTCTTGCAATATGGGCTATAAATGCAAACTATGTTATTTCGATACATGCATGATTTGTCAACCGAAACGGAAACATCGCCCACATTAACAAACATGCAACAAGAATTTCGTTTTACAAAATAAAACCTGGAAAAAAAAAATTTTACAAACAGAAAACAAAATAAAACAAAAATGGGGTTTTAATCTCTATATTTAAAATAATAATTAACTCCCCCAGTTCAAAGCATATCGTCATATTCAATAAATAAATAACACTACACATAAAAATGGCACTCCGGTCTAACTAATAAACATTAAATCAAGCACAAACAAATTAAGCTAATTTAGATTAACTGAGGCTAAGGGGTAAATTTCGTTTATTATTTTTTATTCTATTAATATAAATATTCAACCATACGATGTAAGCTTAATACAATTTAGCACCAAATATTTGTGTATAAATTAAAACCTATGGCACTAATTCAGTAAAACCAAATGATTTGGCATCGTAAATGAACCTTGTGTAACGAAATTATCCAATCAAAGCAAAGAGTGATAATTGAAGCGCAAATAATTTAAAATCAATAAATGATTGATTTTATTTGACTCATGGTAAGATGCTGATCTATTAATCATATATTTTTCTTGTGCAGAATTGTTGCACATACAGGGTGGTCCTAAATTCACTGTTTGGTGAAATAAGACAATTCCAAATGAATGTTTTACTAACATTATTATATACAAAATTCATGATTTATCCACTTTTTATAAATCATAATTTTTGTCAATTTTGTATAAATTATTCCCAAAATTCACATAAAATCAGTTTCAGGATTGTGATTCAGACAGTGCACATTAAAAATGGTAATAAATTAACATTTAGAGCTATGTACGCATGTTATTCTTTTTTTTTTTGATGTTGTAAACATGTTAGCACTCACCCCTCCCCCCCAAAAAAAACAATTGCAGAATAATTGGACTGGAGCAAAAGCAGACGGAAACACGTCATCACAGGGCTGGAGCACATGCGTCGGAGCGGTTAGGTAGGATTGCCCAAAAACCCAGAGCGCACGTCACTTAAGTGGGAAAGATCACATTTTTTGTGAGTTCATCATACATGGGACCAGAAAAAGTGGGTAAGGATGTTTACAACATAACCATGAGAGTACTAATTGAACTCTCTTGTTTTTTTTAATTTATTTTGTACTATGTATGTTTCTGTAATTAATCATGTCATCAAAACATCATTTGAAATTTGCCTTACTTCACCAAATAGTAAATATATGAACATGCTGTATAATAAATCATTCTATCACGATGATCAAGTGTGTGAATTCTAATTAGCTAACAAGATCGTGCTTGATTCATGGTAACCGGTAATTACAACTATACAAAAAGACCACAATGTACAATACGTTCATTATGTTATCTTCCAATCAAAAAAACCTAACCATAATTTTTTGGCATTTCCGAGAAAGTTGACAAATCTAATTATACATGCAAATCAACCAAAAAAAATTGTATCGTTAGTCCTCACAAATTGCAGCAATAATTTGTTGCTTAGTTTCACTGCATAGACTGACACGACTGTCCGTCCGCGCCTGTTCTTGAACGATAACTAACTGTTGCTCTTCCAAATGCGACTGTTCGTGATTTTTCAACAGCTTCCTGCTCGTGAACCTTTGCTGACATTGAGTACAATTGTAATATTTTTCCTTCATGTGAATCCGCAATTCGTGGCGTCTCAATGACGACGACTCGGTGAATGCCAGTTCGCAAACCGAGCATTTGAATGGTTTGATTCCCAAGTGCTTGCGCTCGTGTCGCACGACGCTCGACTTTCGCATAAATGTCGTCTCGCAATGTGAACACTTGTACGGTTTATCACTCACTTGAATCGTCGTTGTGTCAGAACGTTTTGGCTCGATGGGGCGTTTCTTTTCGCGTTTCTGTTCTTTATGGTTTTTTTCGTGTTTCACCTTGTCATGGTGGTGGTGGTGGGGGGGTTCGTGTTTCTGCGGCTTCACCATGACGTAGTGCGTTTCCGGTTTCTGCGGTTCGATGTAGCACGATTCGAGACTCTCCTCAATGATGTGGTTGCGTTCGACATTAGGCTGAATGGTTTCGAATCTCAGCTCGGTGTAGTAATTCTCGTACTTCAGCTTGGTGCGATTCATCTCGTGTCCGTGGTCGAGCAGACGCTTCTCGTTTCCTTGCTCAACAAAGTGATTTAGTCCCTGCTGCTCAGCGTGACGCTTCTCGTGTCTCGTCACGTCATTTTTGCACGCAAATGATTTATTGCATAGGGAACAGTGGTAGGACTTTTCTCCTGTGTGGACTAGTAAGTGACGTCGCAAGTGAGACAACTGTTTAAATGCAACTTCGCAATGAGGGCACTTGTACGGCCGTTCGCCCGTGTGAACTCGTTCATGACACTGCAAGTGGAACAACCTCTTGAACCTTACGTCGCAGCGAGGACATTTAAACGGTCTTTCCACCTCAAAGTCACTTTCATTACCCCTACCAGCAAGAATACTACTTTTGTCACTGTGAACTATCAAGTCGCCGCCGTAACCATTCGGAACCAACAACTGACGCATGTGGCGCTGCTCGTGAAATTCAAGAATCATTAAATTGGGCAACTCTTTTTGGCAAAAACGGCATTGAAAAATACGTTTCGCATTATTATTGCCAAGTCCGTCCGAAGATGCAGTTTGCAACACCACGGACTTCACGTTAGGTGCGTTGAAATTATTCTCATCAAAACGTTCCAGGAACACGAAGCAATCCTTCGTTGACGACACATCGTCACTCTCACCAAACATTTCTTGCGATGCGTTGGACTCGTCACCTTCATCGCTGATTGACTCGTGATTGAGAAAAGAATCGTCGGGGAAAACGGTCAGTTCCGAGTAGCAACTTTCGTCAAATTCGAAGGTTGTCGAAACGGTTGTTTCTTCCTCCGTGGAGCACTGGTTTAAAGTCAACTCAGAATTCTGAGGGTTTAACATTTGAGAATCGACGTCGTTCACGGCGAAAGGGGTGAGATTGTGCAAGTCAACCGACGGGACGTAATCATCCGCAGCCACTCCAGATGACAATCTCTTCGCTTGAATGTTGCAGACAAATGTGTCCATGTGGCTGTCGTCGATCCCAGTGACGCCAGCAAATTCGAAGTCATTGAACAGGAAACTGCCAAAGTTCTTTTCTTGTTCAATGCCAACTTCAGCCGCTAGCTGTTGCGTGAAGTCGGAGAAAGCGGCGGGAGAGTCCGAATCGAACGTACTGGGGTCGACGTCTGCTTCGGTCTTAAGTGGCGTAAAGAGAGAGGCAGGAACGTCCATTGAAAACATGGAATCCGGAGCAGCGCTATCTGGATTCATGGTTTTGTGAGTTGGCATTATCAAATAAATCACCTGAAACAAACAATCCAAAATATCCTGAGATTTTAACCTCAATTTGTATTACTATTACAGCTGATCGATAAGGATCTTTAGAGACCACCTCGTAACCAGAACTACAGGATGGTCCTCAAAACTTAAGTCAAAATTTAACCACAGATGCTACTATCAAAGCAAAATACAAAGATGAGTCTAGAAATACTTCCCTTTCTGAGATTACACAAGATGAAGTTACGTAAATGCATAGGCCCATTGTCTCAATCGCAGTGGGTGTGCGAATGAGTATGCATTTCCAGACCCATGTTTATCCATATAAACATGGGTCTGGAAATGCATACTCATTCGCATTAATCTACTTTTGCAATAAAATGCATAATGCATAATCTACTTTGCTATAATAAAATGCATAATGCATAATCTACTTTGCTATAATAAAATGCATAATCCACTTTTCGATATGTTTGGATGCGTAACATCTGTGGTTAAAATTTGACACCGTTCAGCATGAATGATGTCATAATAAAATTTAAACGTAGCGTTTTGCAATACAGTGTATCAAAATACAATTCTGTAAAAAAAAAGAAGAGGAGATTTTACCATAAAGTACAGATTTTACTAATTACCTTTAATATGTTCAATAAAATTATTTTTTTTATATTATATATACATTTTTATTATTATATAAAAGACAACATTTACAGAAAGTTGATCCAGTTGGAAACATTTTCAACCACTTTAAACATTTCCAGTTTAAGTTAAGCTCCAGCTACATGGGAAGTGAAATTAATTCAATCCTAAGCAAAACTAAATGCAAAGCAATACAAAGAAACAGCATGACTCACATCATCATAAAAAAGTAATACCAGAACTCTCGATTTACGAACATTTAAGCAGTGAAGGTGACGTTCACTGTTTAAACGTTCGTAAATCGAGAGTTGCTGATAATACTTTTTTATGATGCAAGTCATGTTGTTTCTTTGTATTGCTTTGCATTTAGTTTTGATTTATACTGATATCTTTTTAATAATTATTTTCTTATTGTAATCTACCATATATTATTCGATAAACTATAATAAACTATAATACTAATGTATACTTATATTATACTTTAATTGTATGTTGTAAAGTGAACCATTCAATGTTTTCTACAAGGTTTTTGATGCGTTAAAATAGATGACAGCTTATACAATATGTATTGCAAAAGCCTCAGTGACTGCAAGATACACATGACAAAACGTTTTGAATTGTTGGAATGAAACTCGTTCATAAGCCGAGATTTTCCTGTGTAGTGAACATAAATTTGTTTCACTACCATGTTGACGCACTGAAACACAACTTTAGTAGGTACCCAATCGACGTGTGTATGTGTTTCTGATATATATCATATCACTCCGTGTTTATTAGATTACACTAGCGTAAATTCAGTGTCATTATGTGAACACACCCAGCACTTAAAATAAACACTAATTGCAAGACTAGTTTTGCAAAAATCAACGTGCGTAGTTATACAGCTCCTGGTGTATACAAACTAAATGAATACTGGCATGGCAAAATGGTGATACTTACTGACTAGCATCGAATAACGCGTACATCACGAAGTTTCATGGACGCACGACAGCAACAAGTCCATCGTGACAATTTTTTTTCGTCATAGGTTCCAAGAGTGGTTCTTCTCTTCCAGTTGATTACGTACCTCATACGTACGGTTTTCCACCATCTAGAAAACAAAATTAGCAACTAAACATTAAAAAACAACAAAAAACAAAACTTTAAACTACAGTATTAATGTGTTAAATGTATCTTTGGATCTCCAATTTGTAACTGAACTAACTAACTAATGTCAACAGAAACTGTCTTAGTAGATAAACAACACAATTGTTCCAAAATAATATCACAAACTAAATCAGCACAATGTCATACTTGATTGAATAACAACTTGTAATGTACATGATGCTGAATTGAACAAATAAGTTTAATATCAACATGATTAACTGTTAGTTCATTATTTTTCTATCTTTCATTCTGAAAATAAATTTATTTTCCTCAAAACTGTCATTTTGAATAAAAAAAAATATATGATCGTTATTGTTATTCAACAATTATTTCCAAAACGTGTCTTACCTCTATTTTAATCATTTTTGAGATATAAGGCTCTAACAATCTATGCATTGTTGATTTCAAATGTGTTATTTTCAAGACTCAAAAATTATTATTTTCTATTGAAAAGCACTCTTAAAAACCACGTTTGCACATGCAAAATCTATGATCAAATGAATAAAAAAAAAAACTTGTTTCCTGAAAAATGGTTTTTGGATTAAGACGTTTTGGAAATAAGCTTTTCAATTATTTACTGCAATATGTTTCCACATAATTTAAATAAGACTTTTTGACACCCATAAACTTCTTACATTATCATTTTTCTTAATGTTAGCATAAGATGTTAGTCAGGTGTCTGTGTTTTTTTAAGCATAAATTTCTCATGCCAAAAAATGTACTGAATAATTTTTTCCCCAATGACTATAAAAAAAATATATAGACATTTCCTGTTTTAGACCTGCCACCAGTTCTGTGCTACTTGCATGTAGGCCTACTTGGTTATAGGTTTTTTTTTGCAGGTTAGGTAAAAAAAAACTAATCATACATTTTTGTTTTTAATCTAACCTGCAAAACACACTCATAACCAAGTACAAGCAACTGCTGGTGGGCCCAAAACAGGAAAGGTAAAAAAATATTGCTCACATATTTGTTGGCATTTTTACAACAGTGGATAACTATGATAACTAGCTTGTATAACCTTACATCAAGATGCTAGTACAGAAAGACTGATGGTTTACAACCAAGTTCTGTTCCAAAATACAGTAGAACCTTGAATTGCGAGCACAATCTGTTCCGGAAGCGTGCTTGCGATCCAAAAAACTCAGTATATCAAAGCGAATATCCCCATAAGAAATAATGGTAACTAATGAAATACATACAGTATTGCACAGAATTATTCGTATATCAAGACCACGTTCATTTATCAAGTTAAAAAGTATTAAAAAAATTTTCTCGCCTCAAAACACTCACAATTCAAGGTCCCACTGTATTGTTCTTTATATAGTTGTTAGTTAGTTATGTGAAGCTTACGTTCTTGCTTTTCTAATACATATTGTATACGTTAGCAGCCATTATAAAGCATTAGAACTATGTATGGTTTATTCAATAAGTTTTATTATAATATGTGTTATGGTTTGTTATATATGACATGTAACATGAAATAAAATAAACAAATAAAAAACAAAATATCATATTAATTTTAATTTAACAGTGTTACAAAACAAACGAGCACATATGTAATCAAATTTTGTTTGTCACTACCTTCAACAAAATACATCTTTTCCACATTAGTGACAGTTGAAAAATTCTACTCGCATGTAAGAAGACTTTTTTCACTGGCTAGTTTAATTGAAACATTTACGTATAATTATCATATAGCAATTTCCTCATGACTATTGTAATTAATGACATATCTTAAAAGTTTATTTATTTAACTCATACAATTTACACATGATTGTTTAAATTCGCTATATGTTCATAATATCTTAAAGAATGTTTGTAAATCAATGTTTGTAAACAGCAAGTTGCCTGTGCCGACGATTTATGTTATACAGTACTTACCTTTGGTAACGTTACCTAAGCATTATTCATTAAAACTTACCAGTCGATAAATCCATATCCACACAATCAGTGCAACAGAGTGTGACAATTCAATTCTGTTTGTTATCAATAAAATAACACTACTATACAGCAAGTTTATAAATTATACTTTACTTCACTGCAGTTGGTGCATATGAAGTTGACATTGTCTTATTTCAAATTGTTTATATTTGAAATAATGCAATAATGTGAACCTATCAACAGTTTTGACATCTCTAATAATAAACAAACAATTGTTCTATCTAGTATGTACAGTAGTTACACGATACACATAACACGATGTACGTTAAATGAGCATACTAGAAATTTGAAAAAAGCGTTATAGCGCCGTAGCTTTTTTCATGTGAATAAACAAATAATTTATAAGAATGATTTAAATTGTCTATTACTAATCATGTCATGAACCAGTAGGCCTAATAACTCTATTGAATAGGATCAATAATAAGTGATTTACTAACTTGTGATAGCATACGATATTGAAAGACAATTTAACTACCAACGCAAGTCATGCGTGTTCTCTAGTTGTTACATTTGGTCACCGAAAGCTTTATAAGTTATTTTAAAGTTGATAAATCGACTTTCTTACCATGTTCTTACTTTTCAGAAGCGAATGCCCTTATCATTTTAAAAATGGCCGCTTCTTTGTTT
Organism: Cryptops parisi; assembly: GCA_034695005.1. Classification (NCBI taxonomy): domain Eukaryota; kingdom Metazoa; phylum Arthropoda; class Chilopoda; order Scolopendromorpha; family Cryptopidae; genus Cryptops; species Cryptops parisi. The sequence goes on along the minus strand of JAQIWH010002529.1, from coordinate 6,167 downwards.
GTCATTGGGAGCTCCCTCTGTCCGCAACCACATGTTAATTGGAAGAGGATTTCTCCTATCGCGAGACGTGTTAACCAGAAAGCCGGTTCTCAATAAAGAATTTCTCCTGCCGCGAGGCATTAAACCACAGACTTAAACGCTTTTTATGAATCCTTTCCTGTCCGTTATGCATCTATAAAATAAATAATAATTTTAGTTATAAAAAATTTTTTAATTCATTTAAAAACACCCAGTAGAACTTCAATTTATTTCAAAACAATATACAAAGAGAGCTATATCTGTTTCTAGACAGCCATTAAAGGAATTCTCCTATTGGCCGCGTTCAGTTTAAAGGCTAAAACCGGTATTCGCGCTAAAAAAAAGTATCTAAATTGAACGTGGTCTACAATCATAAGCTACGCTCACGTTGGACGTTTTTTCGCTAAAAATGCTCATAAACGTCCAAAGATAGTCGATACGTTTTGTTTAATTTACATAGAACCTATATTGGTTATCGACTATATTTGGACGTTTATGAGCGCTTTTAGCGAAAAGCGTCCAACGTGAACGTAGCCATACAACATCAAAATACAGTAATAAAATTATTATGGCACAACAAGGTCGGCGAGTTTGGGTACAAGTATGGAAAAATTTTATAAATTCATTTGTTCCTATGAAAAGAAAAGGAATTCAAGTCGGAGAAGATCATTTCGGAACCAAATATTTTGAAATACCCGCAGGTAATATTAATTTATGTTTACAAATCTATTGAAAATGAATTCCAATAATAGTGACCTCTGATCTCTATTTACAAACGTGCTTTTTGATATTTTTTTTTTCATTTAAAAACAAACAAACCAGAACCACAAAAGGGTAAAAGAAGAGCATCAAGATGGTTTGAAACCAAAGTACCGAATACTTTTGATCAGGAGATGCCTGCCGAATGGGAAGGTAATGATGTAATTATACAGGGTGATCTAAACAATACTGAATAATTATGAAACAGGTTCATAATTATCGCATAACATGACAATCAAGTACATTGTTTACAAAGTATGACACCATCGGTTCTATTAAATGCACAGTTGTCTTATAATGCAGGTCGCAACCTGAAATCCTGACATATAACTGGAGAGCATTCTACAACATGAAAAAGATTTTTCGTAACTATCCTAAGTTGTGGATTACGTGATTAACAGTAACCACTTAACGAACATGCACATATTATTTCATTTTCTCTATTTAAAGATCAAGTATTTTGGTAATTAAGAATGCATGTACTGTAATCTTACTAGATCTGTGTATTTTAAATGAGGTGTTATGTTTAATGAATAGGTTCGTTAAGTGGTTAACTACAAAAATTTATCTTGTTATTGATTCTGAACGTTTTCATACGAGTTGAATAATGAAAAAAGAAGTCCATTTATTTCAAATGGATAGTTAAAAGCTTCCTCAGAAAAACATGAACATTTACTGAGTATGGATGTATATTAAACGATAATGCAAACAAAGTTTTTTTGTTTTTAAAAATCAATAAACCATTCTTGTGTATTTATGCTATCAGTGGGCTTATTAATTTTATTGTCATCCAATGTGGTTTTTATTTACATATACAAGGTGTTCCCAAAAGATCTAGTCAATTTTTAACCACACACCCTACTCGCCAAAACAAAGCGAACAACCCATATAAATATGGTCTAGAATTGTTTTCATTCTGAGATAAGTGATTCACATAAATACATAGGTCTGCTGTTTCATATTTGCTGTATGTATGCATTTCCAGACCCATGCTTATATGTATTTTTTGCTTAGACGCATAGCATCAGTGGTTAAAATACAACTAGACGTTTTAAACACACCCTGTAAATACGTTACCAGCAATGGATAAAATCCAGGCGTTCTATGGAACTCTTAATTTTATACAATGCCTAAATTCTATACATTGCCGGTAACATACTGTATACAGTAAATACATCTTGATGAACAGAATTTTGAGATATTTTGTTTGTTTGTATTTTGTAGCTTGGTTGCGAGGCCGGAGAACTGAACCACCATCCCTAGAAGTACGTACTCCTTACAAACTTTAAAAAGCAACCACTAAAAATGTAATCACTAGATGGTGGATTTATACACAAGTGTTATGTTTCCAACAAAATTAGAGTTTTTTGTATAGAAGCATAAAATTGTTCTATATAACAGGGTTTCCCAAAGTGTGGGTCGTGAAAAGTAAAAAGTTAAAAGTAAAAATTAGAACGTGAAGTTATACTTCTTTAATTTGCTTAGTTGTAGTAAAATGTATTAATAAATTATCATTTTAGCCCCTCCCAATTTTCATAACATAATCTAGATGGGTCCCAATGTAATGCTACTTTGTAAAAGTGGGTCTCGGTCCATGAAAGTTTGGGAACCCCTACTATATAAAGTTCAGTATGTGGCCTTTTAAAGTAACACGACAAATGCGCTCTCTGGAACGATAGTTGCGTATTAATCCAACATGTAGTAATTGCCTTACAAATTTCAAACGTTCAACATCGTCTTGCAGGAAATCAACAAGAATATTGCCGTGATGGAACTAACAAAATTCAAAGCCAAAGAATTGGAAGACAAAGAGGTGAGTTATTGATACAAAATTGCTCAAGTGGACCAAGTTCGATACGCCCTTTTCATATTGAAACATTATTAATCTAAAACATATTTGTTTAGAATGCTAGAAAAGCGACATCGATGGATCAAACACAAATTCCAAGCACTGAAGAAAAATGTAAGTTTGATTAGTCATAGCATACGTACATGTTTAAAATAATCATTGAATTCTCTTCTTTTAAGGTACTTTGGGGTTAGACTCCCGAATTCACTTGTGATGCTACTTGTCAAAATTTCATGATAGCTTGGTACTTGGGTTATGGGTTTGAGGGCTAGTTAAACAAACAAAATAGTTAAGAGATCCTTACTGATTTATTAATTATATATTTACCACGTTTCAATAACCTAACCTGAATACCAAGCGATCAAAGATGCAGCAAGTAATAAGACAAGTGAGGTTGAGCATCTAACTCCCGATGTACCAACTTGAAATTTATTTTCGTTTTGTAGCGAAATTTCCAACATATGATGAATATGAATCGTTGCCCGGAACACCCGCTGACAAGAGCAAAAGATGAGCACACACCCCCCACAAAACTACACGATGAGGTTAACTATTCACATTGTAAATATATTTTTTAATTATTGTAGTTAACAGATTAAGGAAATACAGCTTTTAAAGCTAATTAAAAAAAAATTGCAAAAAAATTATACATGCGTCATTATTACACAAAAGCACGTCGACATGTTGCAAGTTATTTGTTTCCGGAATCACATGTGTAAATTAACATTGCCTGGTTTAATGATTTATCAAAATCGTGGAAAAAATAATATTCAAAGTGACTGAATTGAAAATTAGTGGAATGAAAAGTCAACAATCGTTCTCGCGGTGAAGTTAGTCCGATTTGGCACGTCGTACTTTGGCAACGTTAGCCTCGCGTTTGGCTTTCTTCTTCTTCTCTTTTTCTTGCTGTTCGATGTGTTTGGCCAAATTCCACGACAGGATCGCACTGATGAGGAAAAAAGGTGACAGCACGATGAGAACGTAATACAAAAACTGCCAAGGGTTTTGAGCAGCCATTTGAAGAACGCTGTCGATCCACGGTTGTATCCACTCCATCATGATGTCGAGGTAAGTTCTTAGTAGCTGAAACAGGGTTTCCAAATTTGATTATCATAATTTCACAATCAATTCAACATGATTATACAATTTAAATGTTTAGATTACACAATGAAAACAAGAAAGCTTCAAGTTCGTAACGAAACATGTATTCACATGACGTACAACAAACCGGAACTGTCATACCATTGTACTGGCGAAGCAAGACTAAACATTATAAGAGCTTTATTTCCGACCAAGCTAATTAATCATCTTTAATAAACAGTATAAGACTGAGATAAAGTCTGTTTCTGTATAGTAAAGTTGATCATGTGAATGCATGATACATGTACAGTAGCATGACCAACAACTATAATTGTTGGTCATGGCAGTAGTACCCCGCTTTACAGCCTTTTGCTAATGACTAACTTCAATCATGTTCATTACATTTGTCACTTGTTCCATTTTTTTCTGTAATTTCAGCAACATACATCATCATCTTAATCCAATATGGATGTCAGATGCCACTTTGCACAACATTGTTTCATTACAGGGATTTCTAATATTAGGGGATGGGCCCAATCCTATATTTTCTCCTACATACATGTTAACTAATCGTATTTAGACAGACGTTTGTACCTAACCCACAGCCTGAGCTGGGTACTACTGTATATAAACAATTATATTAATAAATATATAAAATATTAGGTGAACTCTGGTTTTTAGGTTGGTGGGTGCAGTTTAATACATCGTTGGCATAAATGGATTTCATAAAAAGTTTTGAAATTAAACAATTCGAACTAAATTCGCTTTGTTTTGCAGTACTTGACATGCAAACGTGCTCATCTCACTGAGATCTGCATGATTCCATGAAAAGTTTTGAAATTAAACAATTCAATATTTTATGCCAACGATTTTCTAACTGATCTAATCTGGTATCTACACCCATAACACTAGGTTAGGTAAAAACATTAAAATATTTCATTTATGTTAACGATATTTTACTTAAACTCCACCCACCAACCTAAAACCAAAGTTGGTACTTTCCGGTTAGAGTGGGGCCCAGTCTGATGCTGCTATTTGCTTGTGCTTGGTTATGGGTTTATTTAGCAAGTTAGGTTAGAAAAAACAAAGAAATGTATTAAATGTATGATTTTGTTTTGTTAACCTGACCTGCAAAATAAACCCATAACCAAGTACAAGCAAACAGCAACATCAGACTGGACCTCGCTCTAACCGGAAAGTACCCCAAAGTTTACCATTAGGGAATATGTATGTACACATTTCTATACTAAGATATATATATGAATATGTATATCATATATTATTTTTATACAAGTTACTACCGTATATGCACCAATTGTGTAAAGCATTTGAGCATAGTTCATTAATTCCAAGTAAACAATCATCAATACATTATATAATATTTAGTTAACAATGTTTACGAAACAAACCCAACAGTACCCAATTTTTAGAATCAATCCTTCATTCTGTAAAAAGTGTACAGTATTAAAAACTTATCTAAAAATGTTTTTAAAAAAAAATGTCGATGATGAATCACTTAAAAGGTTTACCTGCACTTAATGGAATGGGATTTATAAAAACGTTGTAATATCGTTGAAATAATAAAGAACAGAAGATGTTTACTATTTAACTACATGGTTCAACAAAATATTTATAAAATAAACTATTTGTCAAATAAAACAGAAAAGCTGCTCAAACGAAATTGCAATTTTCAATCTGAAAAGCGCAGCCACAGCCATTAAATACAAGCAACTGGTGACAGAATTTAGAAACGTTTTCTTTCATTCACAAAAAAATTGTTATATAACTAATATTAATTAATTAATTAATAATTGGAATTAAAAATCATTAATAAAACGTGTATAAAAATTTATTCACAATAATGTAAAATTTCACGTATTTTACGATGTGTTCATATGAATGACGTATTCATATTTATTGAGCTGTAATTCAAATAGTTCCCGCCATAGCCTACAAGAACAAGAACTTTTGTCCCGCATTTCTTGCTGCCATTCACTGAATCAATGATCTTTAATGTTGATGACATCGCGGACACGGACTGTCCAAAGGTATATATGATAAAAGCCTCTATACTTTTGCGAACTGTCTTAATCTTGTCAGTTAAAAAGTTGAAGTGAATAACTCAAGAAACCGTGAAAATGTTCAAGTCAAGGCACAAGGTTATATGTGGTGTTATATGTTAGGTTCGCGCTGCCCCTCTCGTCATAGATTAACCCTCACAAGGTTACATCATTCAGAACGGTCGAGAGTAAAGGGGGTATTACACGATGACTTTTTCAGGGTTTTCAAAGACTTTTTTGCTCTCACCCTTCGGGTGAGAGTCTAGCAAATTCGTCGACTTTTTTGATCTGTGGTCTAGTCACAGAATTCAAGACTTTTTGAAAAGAGTCATGCGATTTCAGCCAATCAACGACGTAGTTTGGTCATGTTGAACTTTTGTAAACAAAACTTGCAAAATCAG
>JAQIWH010002528.1:0-24060 GCA_034695005.1 Cryptops parisi | reverse complement strand
TCATTCCAGCTCAGGTACGTGTTATACGGAAACCTAAGTTTCACAGAGTGTTGACTTTGATCGTTAAAATGAAATTTATGACAGTTTTCAGAACGTTTATAGATAAGGTTATCACTTATCATACTGATCTTTGTGGTGATCAAACTGATCTTTATAGTTTATTACGTGAGCAGTCATTCATTGTTGAGAGTGTAAAATCAATCTATCCAAATAAACATTTAACACGTCTATTTCTACGTGTTTGTTTCAGAAATGATGAGGTTCTAAAAGAGATTTTTTTAAAAAAGCAAGTTTTTTGTAATCGAGAAGTTTGGCGTTAAAGCACTTAAGCCGTTATTCCTTAAATACATAAATGGAATCGTTTTAATCCAGCCTACAGTATAAATGCATTGGGTTGAATATAATTTACAAATTTGGTGGACATTTTGAGGCAGAATATAGAACGCTACTACTGTAAATCTAATGTTTTGTGATTTCTTTCTTTTCGTTGTTTCGCTTTCTGGTTGTTTCACTTGTTTGTTCTTCTCCAAAACAATGGAAAAGATAGTGGTATTTAGAAAAAGGACGTTAAAAAACCGTTACCGTACTTAATTCCAGTGGGTCCTAAAGAGTAACTGCAAAATTTGATCCTGATCGTGCATAGCGAACGAACAAACACACACAAACTTCCTTTTTAAAGCCTTTTTATTAGCTTCACTTGCGAGTGAGTGAGAGAATTGAATGTATACTGCCATCTACAGGCGTGTATAATACAGTACAATGTATAGTCCAAAGTACCAAAAAACGCATAAAACGAGAACCGCATAAGTTCATCACATAAATAGAAAATCGCACAAGTCTAATGTAAAAAATAACATACATGTAAAAATAACAAATAAATGAAAAATTTTAAAAATTAAAAATAGAATTTTCCCAAAATTCGCATAAATAAAATATCGAATTACTCAAAGATTGCATATTTAAATCAAAACATTTAAAAGTAAAAGACGGAATTTTGCATCATGTATGTACTGCACATATACAGTATGTTTATATATGACAGTATATAAAGAGTATGCTTAACAAACCATTTTTAGTGTACAATACTTGTTTATATTTTAAATGTTATGATTAGGTAATATAATACACATCTTGAGATGAACTGACTATCCGGAGTTGAATGAAATTTGATAATGAAATGAAATAAAATTAAATTAAATTTATTGGCACGTTCCACGGGAATAATTAGACCAAATATAAACTTAAAAAATACAATGCAAAAAAAATACTAATACACAATAAATAAATGACAATAAACAAAAACAAATTAATCGATTTGGGTCTCCGTGAGGTGGGATTTCACTTTTAAATTAAATTGGCTACAATTGTTAATACAATTAGCTCTACCAAAAACTCTACCTTATAATGAAGATTAAGTTCATCACTGCTTTGAAGTTTAAATATGTGATTTGTAATCGAGTTTCAAACTGTGATTAAGCATGTATTACATTATATAGATACATTTTTAATTAAAATTCTATTTCAGGTTATATACACTCGTGTATATAACTATTTTCTAAAATGCACAAATCTGCTTGAACAGTTTTATTTTTTAATTTTTTTATTATTAGGCTAATGTTACATCCAACTAGAGACAAATATTACACACAACATTTGGTAACAAATTACTACTAATACACAATTGTTGACCCCACTAAAGCTTGTCGCCTACTCACTTCTATAAATAAAAATGTAAAACGTTCCAATGTTGAATTAATACATTGAGCACTCAAAAGGTTAACTCCAATATAGTGCGCCACTTCTGACTCAAGCTGTACAGTGAAGATGTAACATCGTTTATTAACCTTCCCCTTCATTGCCTTCTTTTGTCATCAATTAAAAAAAAACTTTAATCTTAATAACAGTCATTTATTTCACAGAAGGATGGAGGAAGCTAACGCCTCCCCCTCCCACCTCTCTTTTCCCACTTTCCTCCCCCTCTCCATCCCTGTTTTCGATCGGAAACACGTACATACATATACATATATACATACATATATTGACACACACGAAAGCTGAAATAGCAGAAAACGAGCCACGAGAGATAGCGTGAAACAACCCGGGACCCGAAGGAGAAACCGTGATTGTTGCGTGACAGTTGCTACGACAACTGAGGCCAACTGCACCAAGTCGTCCAATGACGTCGTCCTCGCTCCTGCCATATCACTAAAGCAAGCAAATTTAAACAACAAAAACAACAGCCTTGAAAGCTAAACCGAGCACGATTTTTTTTAACTTAAAATTTCTCGTTTTTTTCTTCTTCTTACAGTAGTACAACTATAACTTACAAGTACAACATTTAATTTTTTTAAATGATTTAAATACTATGAAAAAATGTTTATTCATGTATAGCTCATACACAATAAAAATGTTTGGATAATTTTATACAGGATCAAACAACCACTGTACCAGAAATGATGTTCAATTACACTACCATATGTACATTTAGTCGTCAATACTCTAATTTTCAAATTTTTATTGTAAAATAATATAAGTGTACATTATTTGAAGCGAAATTTTAAATGAATGAATCAATTAGCGTATAGAGAAATAAAAATTGCCGCGCACAGTAACTTAATAATTACTTCATTTAAAAGTTAATTTACTATGAAAGAATATACTGTATATTTTTATAACCATAATTGTTACTACGACTTAAAAAAACTCGTAAAACTGACTACAAGTTTTGTTTAAATTTATTTATTGTGTGTTATATATTTTTAACAGTTTTATAATGTTGTTTATCAAAAACTTCAAAATTTACTCATGTGTTTTGTAAAAGCTAAAAAACATATTTCACAATTATGTTCAAAATTAATATGTAAAAATTAATAAAAATATATGTTACTATTATTGTACTGTTATGTTTAAAAAACGTAACAAGGTGAATAAGCCGAGTTAAGCAAAAGATAATTTATTCTAACCACATGAAGCAGCATCTGTATCCAATTATTTGCTAAAACCTTTTTCTATTAGAATACAAGTATAAACATGAGTGATAACGACGTGAGTGTACACAATTAACTCTCTTCTTAAATTCATTCTTAACAATGTTTGAAAATTAGGAGGGGGTTGAAATTAAATGGAGGGGGTTAATAGACGAGAGTAGTACATCTCAATTAAATTTTTTATAACATATACAATAACCTAGGATCTCCCCCAACTCCAGCCCAATTTAAGTATAAAATTTTGTGAAGATCAGCCAGAGCTCAACAGTTTCTGATTTATGCACGTACAGGCAGAAATGGTAAATAATTTTACTCTAAAGCTTTAGTTGCCGACCCTAGGGTCACGAAAGAATTTTTATGGGTCGCCATACATTTTCTATCAAGTGTCCTAATCCTAAATTTTAAGGTAAGAAATGACAAAATGTAAACTCAACATTAATCACATTATATCGGGTGTTTCATTTTTTTTTCTATTTTGCTTACTTTTTTTCTCTCTAAACTGAAAATGTTGGGTCGCTAGGCCTAAATTTTGTGTAGCGAGCAAAAAAAAAGTTGGGAACCACTGCCCTAAAGTTTCTTGAGTTTAGGTATTGTTTCACGATACCTAAACTCAAGTGCACATAAGTGGTATATACATAAGTGGTAATACACATAAGTGGCAATACACATAAGTGGTATATGTTTTTATCTTATTATTGATCTCGTTAATATTTGTTAAAATACATTTTGAATTTTTACAAAAATCGCGATGTATTATAGGTTAGCAACATGCTATGCTCAGGGTTGTGCTGGAAAACCTGAAAAAGCTGTAGCTACACGCTTGTTATGCCGAAAAGCTTTACATTTGACCTTTAATGTTCAGCAAAAACGCGACACAAAGATGTAGCTATGCATTGTATTATACATAAAAGCGCTTAAAATTGTTGATATTTATTGTGTCAACTGCTGAAAACATCACAAATACAACTGAAGAAAAAAGTTTTCTTGCATTCAAAGCTCATAATGAATTTAAGACTACAGTATGTTTAAGTACTATATTACTTCAGCATTTCAGCATTTATTAATTCGTTTAATTAACTTCATTTCTCAGTCATAAACAATATGCTGAGTTATAAAGTTAAATAATTTTATTTTATTTTTACGATCCTTGCGTGGGTCAAAAGGGACAAAGAAGTCAATTGGTTTTTTCTTTGTCACTAACTACCAAACTAACTACCTAACTATCGTGCTACTACTTTTCATATCGTACATTCAAAAGTTAAGTTAAAGAAAAACTGGATCAACAAGTAATAGGTGAAAACATATTTTTAAAGCCTCACTTTTGCTTTAACAGTAAGGTATGTGGTGCGTTGTTGAATATGCTTTTAACAGTGCTGTGAACTGTTAATAAAAACCAGTTAGCATTGTTTCATTTTTTATTGTGGAAATCCAAAAAAAAAGATTCCCAAATTCATTTTCTCTCACTTGCCCGTCCGTTAAACTTACCATTGTACTCAAAGTGAAGTTAAGAAAAAGTAGGTATAAAACGTGCATAAACATTTATGAATATTTGTTGTTAAAAGAAAAGAAAAGAAGAAAAGGGAATACAAATTATGAATTATAATGAATTATAATTATAATTATGAATTATAATAAATTATACAAATGAATTTGCAATTTATTTGTATAATATCTTTTGATCCCATGTGGATTGTAAAATAAAAAATAAAGATGGAAAATTACTATTGTTGAAAAAATGATTTTTTTATAAAACAGATGTATAGAAAATGTACTGAAGTTTGCAGTCATCATGCAAATACTTTAAAAAATGCCCGCTAATGACGAGGATATTTCTTACCTAAAAGAACAATTTTTAACCCACTTCAAAAAGAAGATCAACAATTCGACGCGTATACATTTCTACATATAATAAAAAACATTAAATTAAAAGTCGTATCTTTAAGATGTATACATATTGTTTGTGTACAAAATAAATTTTTAGTGAATTTATTTTACTTTTATTTCATTAAAATTCGACCCAAATGGATCACAAAATCATATAAAAACGAACAATGACAATAAAAACATGTGATAATTAACTGTAAATTAATTTTTCATTGCATGGACAACTATCTTCACTAGACATCTTGAATAGAAAAGACTCATCAAATTAAGGTAAGAGATATTTGATGACAACTCGTACTTGACGCGCAAAATAACGTTTGCGCTATGTTTAGCGTTCACAATCGAGGTGTACGTATACACAGCAAAGAGTTTAAGTCAAAAACTCGTGTGTGTTTGCGAGCGATTCTTGACGCTGCCCCATTGTTCTGTCGTGGCCATCAAAAGCTTAGCCGCGTTAATTACTATAAAAACAGGCGAATCAATGCAAGAAAATAATTCACCGGCTCAGCCTCGAAAATTTTTCAAACTAACCATTGCCAATTGGCGGTTCGCCCGAAAGGTAGGTAGAGAAAAAAAAAGAAAAAGAAAAGGAAAGAAAAAGCCAAAAAGAGTTGCGGTTCGAGGCTAGGCATGTGCTTCCCTGTCCAACGCTGTTGGACTTCAAGGTGTGCTATAGGGTTTGAGAGGAAGTCACGAACATGCTCCTTCGATTCATTCGTGTTGGTTGCTTTTGGACAGGTGAGAGCACGAAAATGGTTGCACCGACCAACACGGTCTTTTTGCTTTGATGTCGTTTTAAAGAGAAAATAGTTTTGTCATCATCATCATCATCGGTCGCCCTCAAACGCACACCAGGAAACGTCAACGTCTAACAAAAGCGAGGCCAAAAAACGCGTTGTATGTAACGAGATGTTTTTCTTTTCCATTTCAATGTAGACCATTCAAAAAATAGGGTTCAAAGTACAGCAAAACAACGCCAAGTATTTTAATGTAATATGAAATTTAGCATAAAAATGGCAGACGTTTAACAACTCAATGAAAGTATTGTGCTGGAAAAAAGTTTATTTAACAAATAGCTGTGAAAATATGAATGTAAATTTCAATCAAACTTATGTTGTATGTTATGTACAATAAGCGTGTGTGTGTAAGTGGGTGTGTATGTGGGCGGATCAACATTTGTTTAGTGGTTTCATTGGTTTACACAGGAAAGTACTGTGTAAGTTTCCATGATCAACGTTGAAGATAAGCCAAACTTGTATTTACAGTAAGCGATAAGAATAATATTTACAATGCAATAATTCAATAACAAAATTTAATACCTTTCTGATTGTATATAACTTATAGTATACCAGAATGACAAAAAAATTAACTAGAAAATAACATATATCGTCAATGCGAACATATGATAATATATGTAGCTTAAATCTTATACTGTAGCACAATTTTAAATACAGTAAACGTTACAAAAACTATACACTAAAGTTTACTGTATATAAAATTGGCTATAAATACGGTGATTATATTTTACATGACAAAAATGAAGGACAAACAGAAATGCTTTTTAAGAATAAGTTTTATGCGAATTTAGATTTGTGTGTTCTTTCCGTGATTGGATATTCAATTTATGCGAGTTTTGGATAATTCTACTTTCAATTTCTGCAAGTTTTCCATTTATGCGAATTTTAATTTATACAAATTATAATTTTATGCGATTTTTGATTAATTAAATATTCGAGTTATGCGAGCTGTAAAACTGTATTTATATTATTTCAAGATTTGATGTATGCAAATTTCGATTTATGCGAATGTAGATTAATGCCTTCTTTGAGTAATTCGATATTCAATTTATGTTTTGTGTAATTCCATTTTAGATCTCTGCAAGTTTTAATTTATGCAAATTTCAATTTATGCGAAATCTGTTTATGCAAATTTCAATTTATGCGAATTCTATTAATGCGATTTTCGCTTTATGCTCACTCAAGTAAAGCTAATATAAAGCGTATTTAAAAGAAATTTTGATTCGTTCATCACCTCACAGTAATCACGAGGAAATAAATTAAAGGACAATGGAGGACAAAATTAAGGAAATAGATGACAATCAAAATAAATAAAGGTAAAGATCAGCGCGGTGAAATAAAGGACTCTCCTCTAAATTGAAGGACGTTCTAGCCACAGTACAAGAACTAAGCCACGTATACTATTGTTTGCGTATATGAGTAACAATATCTTATTTTCTAGTTAGATTTATTGATTATGTTCAACTATGTTCATATGTAAATTTGTTTCAAAAAATGGATAATTACAAACTTAAATGTTTGAACAACAAAATGTACTGAAATGGCACTAAAAACGTAAAAATGTAAATAAAGTTCAGAGGCAGTATAGAGACGAACGTCAAACAGAACGCAATGACTTTTAACCAAAAAAATAAACACGTTAAGCTTCCTACAACATCCGCTCTATACTATTTAGCATTATTGATGTCTCAGCACAACTTGTAGTAACAATTAACTGAGTTAGCCTTCCTAACTAAAAAGATTGTATTGGAATACATATATACTCTTTTACACCAAAAACATTCATAACTTACCACGCAACATTGAAAAAATATATTACATAGACTGTATTATAGTTGCTTGCAAATTTTATACGTCGCATCGAATTTCAATTTCAATCGAATGCAGTGAAAAAATATACATTCACATAAGACTATATGCACTTCAAAAACGCACGAGGCGACATTGAAAATAATGGTTTTCGTACCAAAACAAATAAGTTTAAGCTATATAAACGCAGAGGGCGTGTATTGTTGTGTCTGCTTGACGCGATAGGCGTATCCGACTCGTGGTTATAACCGTTGAATAAAAAAAAATTACGCAACAAAAACGAGACGAAAAATAATGGAAAAAGAAATTGGTAAAACTCTAAAAAGAATTTATATTGGGTGCTAGCAAAAGTTGAAATGCGGTTTTGCATGGAGTGTTGCTTGGAGGTTTTGAAATCAACACTCCATGTTTTTAAAATTATTGTTTCACACAGTGTTTCACACACTTATCTTCTTTGTAACGTTATTGAAAATAAACTGATTAAAAAACCCAATAATTTTACTTTTTATACTCTTTTTATTAGATTTACTTGTGAGTTTGTGAGTGAGTAAGCGAGCTAGGAATTAAACTAATACTGCCTTCTACAATCGTTCATAAGGATATACTGTATAGTCTCATGAACTAAAAATGCGTAAAACAAGAATCGCATAAGTTCCTCGCATAAATCAAAAACCCAAAGTCTAATTTCAAAATAAATAAATAAAAAAATTGCAAAAATTAAAAAATGAATTACTGAGAACTCGCATAAATCAAATATCGAATGACTCAAAGATTGCATAAATGTTAATTCGCATAAATCTAAACATACAGAAATCAAAAATGGATTTTGTGCATTATGTATGTACATATAAATGTATATGACAATATACTAAAAAGTATTCTTAATGTACTTGTTAAATTAAAGAAAAAATTTTAAAGGGAACTTTTTTACGCAAAATTTAAATTTTGAGAAGTTTCGAACACAGCAATATGAGAAAACAATATTAGCGAAATTATCATTTTATTTATAATTAGTTAGACTAATTAAAAACCCTTTTTGAATTATTGGTACTTTTTCGATTGCTCAAAGGCACCGCTTATGGCGCTAGTGGCTAAGGCTAGTGGTTTCAATTAATGTTAATTAAAACAAACAAAAATGTATTGATTTAATGTTTAATGACAAAATATCAAGTGATGTATAATTAACCTAAATTAATACCGTATCTATATCCATAGTTTAGATCAGTTAAAACAGCAACCACTAGCGCCACAAGCGGTGCCTCTTTGCAAACGAAAAAAAAGTACGTATCCAAAAAACCTTTTACGACGAAAGTTTTCAATGAAAGTAAAATTAAATTTTGAAACCAAACAATAGTTATAGTTTAAAGCGAAAAAAAAGACAAAATATTCTTAAGTGGGTTCTACTGTAAATTAAACTACTTTACTAATCGTGAAATCCGATAAAAAAAAAGGACTGATTGATTTGAATTAAATTATCATCAACGTCGATTATCGTCAAAACGACTTTCACTTCGACCCAATCAATTTCTCGAAAATCTCCAATCCATTAAAATCAAAGTTAAACGTGTGAATGAAAAGTGATTTCTCTTTAATTTGGTTTCTATGCAAATCCATTTTCTCCAACTTTTTTTATGCACAAGTAGAAGTTTTTGACGTTAAAAACCAAAAATAAAACGAGTCCAGCAAGATTTTTTTTTGACATATGAATTAACATGAACGGGTCCAGGACTCCTGTTGTAGCCAATCAGGGACTCTTTCATCATTTCCGTCAATATCTATTATTTTCACCTCTTCCTACAACTCCTTAACATTATTAGGCAACGTTTCGTGATTGGGCGAAGTAGAGATTTATGTTGCTTTTAATGAGATATTTATTCCCTTTTTCAAAGCTTTTCTTCCAGCAAAAGATAGAGGGTGGCATTTTCTGTAACGAAGTAACTTAATTTTATTTTAATAGCGTCCCTTGAAAAGTAGTAGAGTGAAGATGATCGAAATTGCATTTGTCTTGTGCAGATCAGCACAATTATTCATCATAAATCATTCGCTCGCTCTGATTAACAAGTAGCTTAAACTAATTACCAACCAATGGAAGCTGTCGTCTCGCTAGTTTAGACTCTCCTTCCTTTTTTGGCTTCTTTTTCATACTCTTTATATTAGCTTCACTTGTGAGTGAGCTGGGAATTGAACGTATACTGCCATCTGCAGTCGTTTTTGACAATAAACTACATAGTCCAATGTAAAAAAATCGCACATATAAATAAATAAATCGAACATTGCAGAAATCAAAAATGAAATTACTCAAAACTCGCATAAATCAAATATCGAATGAATCAAAATTCGCATAAAAAATTAAATTACTCAAAACGCGCATACATTTAATATCTATCAAAAGTACTCAGAGATTGCACAAGCTTTAATTCGCATAAATCAAATTTTGTATAAATCGAAACATGCTGAAATCAAAAACGGATTGTTTGCATTATGTATATGCAGTATATTAGGTATATATGACAGTATAAAAAGTATTTTTTATAAAAACTATATTTTATAAAACTACTTTTTATAAAAAGTACTTTTATATATAAAAAGTACTTGTTTTAGTGTACAATACTTGCTTTCATTTTTCATTCAACAGAAACAAATTTAATACCGTACTTCCTGTGTGCAGAAGGCTATCGGTTATCCGACATTCTATTTATGGAATATGTGTCTTAAGAATGATTTTGTAGCTGCAAGTCAACCATACTCAACAGCCACTCAGTGTGTGGCAGTTTGTTGACACATGTTTATATTTGGTATGAATGAAATTAAAATTTTAATTTGTCTGTTTGCATTGAAAAATATTAAACATTGGTACGGCTATTTTCTAGAATTCGAGCAATTTAAAAAAAAAAATTTTTTTATTGTCATGTTTGTTTGTGCGGTCATCATCACACAAAATACGAATCGATCAATTTTCACGAAACGTACAGAAAACTTAATACGAAATACCTATAGTTTTTAATAAAACGATTTGTTTAATTAAAACGATCAACAAACGTTCATAATTTTAAAAAATAATAAACTGTATAAATCATATGTAAGCTAAAACCTCACACCGCTTAATAAAGTGTCAAATGAATGAATTTATTAGCATCTCGGGAAAACAATAGAGATGGGAAAGGGAAACGGGGTTAAAATACATTTACACAAAGTGTCAATAATAATAGTTTAAAAAAAAAACAATAAAAATTTGTCACAATTTGTCAAATTTGTCAAAATCAAAGTTATATAAAATCAAATAAAATTAGTTATCAAGATTTGAATTAAAATATTCAGCTATAAATATACATCGTAGATAACAGTTTACAAATTTCAATTTTGATTTCATATTTTTTAAATTTTAGTGTAATCTGGAATATATAATTTTGCATATTTTTAATTTTATATTTTTATTACTGATGATTAGTGTTACATCTTGTACTACATTGTGTCAGAATCCGGTTTAAAACAATCAATTTTGAATATCCGAACTAGATGACAGCACCAGTCAGAACAGCTCTTTTTAGGAATCTTCTACAAGCTATTGAATTAACCTCAATAATTGGTACATACTCGTACATATGTAATTGATCAGAATGGCAGTCTTTAATTAATTAATTAATTAACTAAATAAATAAAATCGCATAACTCGCATCTGAAAAAGTTGCATATATACGTAAATGAATCGATAATTGCATAAATCAAAAATGAAATTACTGTAGGGTACTCAAAACTCGACTAAATCAAATATCGAATTACTCAACTATTGCATAAATTAAAATTCGCATATATCGAAACATGCAGAAATCAAAAATGGATTCTTTGCATTATGTATGTACAGTATACAAAGAGTATGCTTAAAAAATATTTTTAATGTTCTCGTTCTACATCAAACTTGGAAATAAAATTGACTATTAAACAGCATACATGTAATTGATGGAGTAAAACATAAATTGTGTACTACATTATAGGTTTTCTGTATACTAAGTAATAAAAAGATGTGCCTTAAAAAAGTTTTATTCGATCCCAGAAAAGTATAGTTTGGATGAAATTATCCTATTTAATAAAATACAAAACCTTCCTACTACTACTACTGCTCCTCCGCCTCCTCACCGCCGTCTCCTCCGCCTCCTCACCATAGGAACATCACGTGATTCTTTCTTTCTGCACCTGGCACCTCGGTAGAAAGAAAGTTCTGAAAGCATCCATTTGACTTTTTTTTACAAGCGAGTGCTTCCTCGCCAGCGCCACCGTTTGTAAAAATTTCAAAATAAATACTTTAACTGTAACGAATATTGCGAATAATAACTGTAACGAATATTACGCAACAATATGAGTTAAATATAAATTAAATGTAAATATGAGTTAAAACTTTCGCGTCATTTTTGACGCGCTATTTACTAGTTAAACTATAATAACAAATTAGGATTGCATTAAAAAAAAGTAGTGTAATTGATAATATAAACTGAATTTAACATTGCAATTAAATTAAATTCTAGATTATGTAATGCATAGTTGAACATATAAAGTTTCGTTAAATTTTAAGTTTTAATACATAATATCAAAATGTTAAACTGAAGATAACGTTTCAGAAACATCAAAAAATTAAATTAAGTAATGACTTTGAATTGTTCAATTCGTGTTTTAAAAAATTAATATCGGATTGCTTACAATAAATATTCTGCTAAAACAACTTATATTTATCATGTAGCCGTAGGCTTATATCAACTTCCAAAACGTGACTTTTTCTCGACATTGAGCCATTTTGAAAATTATGTCATTGTTAAACACAAATATTTTTACTGTTGCTTTAAATATTCAAACTTTAAGTATAAAACTATAAACAGTAAAAATTAATTTAATGTTTCTTAATGTTCGACAGTTTGTCGACGAGTCTTTTGATTAAGTACGTATTTTTATTAAATGGTTTGACTAGTACACATATTCGCTAAATATTTAACACAAAAACATTTTTCAGCATTTTTAGACTAAACAAAATATCAATGTTTGATTTGTTTTCGCTTATTATCGACGAGATCCTAAAAAGGAAGAATACAACATGGCGTAGAAATGAGTCTTGAGCATGAGCTCTAAAGAGCCTCGATGAAAAATTGATGCACAAAAAAAACCATGCTTTTTTGTTTGCTCTAATAACAAAAATAATTATTCTTTTTTAACATTAAATTTCTAAGTTGGTACACAAAACTTGCAATCCTTTGACCAGTGCTTATCTACTTGTGTAATAAATTCCTTCAACATGCACTTTAAACCGATTAAATATGCATTGGATGTGTCGATGAAAGACCTAACTGAAGCCGTTTATTTACATGTTTCCTCGCTTTGACTCATTCAATCATCTAAGCTGAAGCATTGGAAGAACTTTTTAGCATTATGGCGTGCTTTGTGGCGTCGGGATTTCCTCTTCTACGCCCACTGCGGGATTCGTACTTCTTCCTTTTTTTGTCCCCTACCAAACTGAGAAGCCCCCACCAACCGACCTATTGGCACTCAGCCAAACCTTCTTTTACCCCCACAGAAAAAAAAACACGAATGAAAAGAGAGAAGGGAGGAGGAAAAAATTCAACACCCAACTCTTCCGTTTCCCATAAAACAGCGCTTAGAATTCAAATGCAGACCTCCCATAAAGACTTTGAACTATCGAGATATTCCAATTTCGGCTTTGGAGTGTTTCTAGCATCATGTGAAGGTTTCCAAAAGAAGTATAAAGAGAAAACCCACAGAAGGAGAAAAAAAAAGATCTGCAAGATGGAAACTAAAGAAAATGTACTTGTTAATTTTTTAGTATAATTACGCGATGCATTAAAAGTGATATATTATCTTATTTATACTTGTATAATGCGAAATATTTAAAAAAAGACATCATTAAAAATAAAAAATTGCAAGCCCGCTCTTAATTAGTAATTGACTTTACTTTTATACTTACTGAACATTAATATGTGAAATTATAATAAACGGCGCCACGGATAAAAAACAGCTCAGTATTTTAGTATTTTGTTTCACCCATTTCAAATGCTATGTAGCTTAACTACAGTACTGTATACTCAATTTGTTATGGTAATAGTACTGTATATACGAAACAGAAAGCCTATATTTAAAGCCATAAAAATTCTAAACCAATTTCAAGTGACAGCTTCGTACAGGTTCTCTAGTTAGAATATAAGATAACAAGATGATAGAAATACTAGAATTATTTTAAGTACAAAATAGTACAAAACGATACCAAAGCAAGAGAAGAAAGAAAAAATTCAGGTAATAAAATGATAAGCCGCATTTTTGAAATTGTCCAGAAGAACCTTTTTTTCTGGTGAGAAACTCTATAGAGTACCATACTGAGAAACAAGGTAATTCTCTATAAACTATATTATGCTGTCATTTTCTAGAAAATCCAGGAAATGGTAAAGTAACAAGCTAGAAACAGTACTTAGGGACAGTTTGATGTCATTTTTGAAAAAAAGGGTGGCTTATATTGCCTGGAGCCCTTCAATTGTGTAGATCCGTTCTTTAACATTATGTCTAGCTTGGAGACAAGTATTTTCATTAATATAATTCTCTTAGGTATGCACCACGTTCTAAATCCACGCAGGTTTACTATAGAAACCAGAGTAAACAACTAAATCCACGGGAAGCATACGTTGCCGCTAGTGGGCGTATGTTTACAGAGCAAGGTGGCGTATGTTACGCCAGGGCAATCATCTAGTCTAGTTAATCGAGTTATGTTTCTTATTATACGCTATATATTAGTTCCACTTGTGAGTGAGTGAGTGAGAGTGCGTGGGTGAGATATAAAAATGTGAGTGTTGATGTGACTTGTGAACACAACAAAAAATCTAAATCATCAAAAGAAAGAGAATTTTGTATAGTTTTCATTATATGTTTTACTTTTTTTTCGAACTGTCCAATTATTCAATTAATTGTCATTACCTCAGAGAACTCGACGGACACACTATGACCTTCCCCGTGAACTATGGCTTTACTGCCATGCTATTAATACTAACAAGAGTATGTTAATGTTTCCACGTAGTTATTAAATTTTAAAAAGCTTTTAAAGTGTATCTATAAAGCGTATGTTTAAAAAGCATTTTAGAAAACTCGTTGCTATATTTTTTGTTGCTGGAAGTTAAAGTATAGTTTAACGTTTGAAAATTAAGTGGTTAAATTTTTATCTCTTAAATTTATAACAATTTTCACATTTGTATATATTAAGAATTTTTTAATCTCTTTTTTCGTTTTTACTTATCTTCTTGAATCATAAAATTCAATTTTCTGTTGAGTTGAGTCAGTGATGTACACCAGATACAGTATGTATTATAAACACAGTGTAATTTCTACTCTCTAAAGTGTTCACATACTGTTAAGCTGAGCTAATGTTTTCTTTGGTAACTTTGTAATGTTTTCATACTTGTTCACATTAAAATTTTTCAATGCTTTTATTTATCTATATTTAAACTTATACTGCTGTGGCTAATGCACAAAACTGCAACGTTGAGTCAAGCTAATGTAATCTACATTAGTTAGAGGACGTATGTACTGCAACAACAATAATTTCAACTCCCTAAAGTGTTCACATGCTGCGATGCCTGAGCTAATTTTTCTCCGTTAAATTTATATTTTCATATTTTTCACATTAATAATTTTGTTTAATCTATTCATCTTTATTTATTCTATTGTGAATGATGTCCAAAAGTGCAATGTTGAGTTGAGCCAGTGTAATCTACACGAGGTTTCACTGTGTATTATAAACAATAATTTTTACTCCCTAAAGTGTTCACATGCTGGGACGTTGAAATAAGTATTCCAACCGTGTCATTTTTAATTATGTAATTAATGGTCTCTAATTAAATAACTTCAGTTAATTAAATACTGTAAATTTAAGCGAGTTTATCAAATCCTTTTGAAGATAAATATACTACGCTAATAAAATATAATACTAGTTCTGGCATGTAATGGTAAAATTGCCAATGGGTGTTCCAAACATTCGAACAGAACTTTTTCAAAACAAAATTAAATTTAAATAAATCATTCACACAACATAATTATATGTACAGTACATTGCATGATACAAGCATTATATTTTATAAATTACTTTATAATCATTTTGACACCGATAATAATTATCCAGTCGTCTCTTAACCATTCAAATTCAGTTATTGCAGTTCAAGTAGTCCATAGCTTGTCTAGTGTGAGAAATAGAAATTTAAATCAAACTTTTCTCAACATTTTAGTATAAAACAAAAAACTCACCTTCCTAAAGTCACAACCGATAAAACTAAGAATGAAAAAAACCCGATTGAAAAAAAAAGAGAATCTGTCGAATTTCATGCCAAATGGAGAATTGATGTAATTTCTTATGTGAAGCAAAGTACGCAAGAGAACTAAAATGAAAGGGTCCTTGAAGAAAGTCTGACAGTTGAGTATGTGGAGAGTATGTAAGTGTGAGAAGGGAAGGGGAAATCTGGACTGGGAACAAAGTCAAAGTCTGTACTGGGCGATGGAACACTTAACCTTCCGCTTCTTCGCGTTTTAGGTCCAATTGCACCCAACTAAATCGAATTACACGAGCTATATGTAAAAGTCCCTTTTGTCACTTTCATCGAATGGAAAGTGAACAAAAGAAGACTGAAGAGAGAGAGAGAATAAGTGCAAAGCTTTTGGTGGACTATATTTAACCTATATTTAACGTTAAAATATTTTTTCATCTCCGTTTTGAAATTCAAAAAAAGTGAGAGTTTTTCTAATAATAAGTAATATTCAAACGTAGTATAAACAAATTATTTGAAATACTTTATAAATATGACATTTAAACACATTAAATACGTGTTAGCAAAAAAAAATGTTTCAGTATGTTTCAGATCATGTGTACTCTTCGTAAGCAGTTTCAGGAGTGTACAATAGACCTACTACTATAGTCAATGTAGTACAGGATGACAAAAAAAACCATTACACTATAAATAGTTCATATAAATATAGTTTAATTGTTCTATTTAGGGCTGCATGATAATACGAAAGTTTGTTAACTCGTTTATAACTTGTTTACACATGTTACAAATAACATGTGTAGCTTTCGTTGACTTTTAAAATCAAGGTTTTTTTTCCTGAACTAGTTATTAGAAAAACTAGCATAAAACCATGATAAAACTAATACTTTTTTTTTAAATGTACGGTTATATTTTTTGCAGAATCATAAGTATTAAAACTTGATGAAATTCCACCTTTGATCAAATGGAAAAACAATTTTTTTATTAAATAAACATAATTTTATTACGTTTATTTAGAATTAATAAACATAATATTATTACATTTATTTGAAAAAAAATCAAATTTTGTTTCTCCATGATCAAAAGTGGAATTTAATCAGGTTTTAATGCTTTTATATCTGTACAAACAAACATAACCGTACATTTAAAAAATGTAATGTTAGTTTTCTTAATAACTATTTTAAAAAGTTTTAACTTTAATGTCGTACGTATGTTATTTAGATACTAGAATGTATTCCGTGCAGTAGCACGGAGAATAAAACGGGGAATGCTTACACTCACGTTATTATAGTGTAAACATTTACACGGTGTAGCACGATGAACTATCTCCGTTCAACCCCTTGGATAACATTGTTTACACTCATGTTGTTTGTTATGGTAAACCACATCATCATTATTATTATGCTAGACAGAAAGAATGAAAAAAAGTAATCGGGTGTTTATTTATATTAATTGTTCAAAATTATCAAGTATTATACAATTAATACTAATCTTTACATAAACAGTACAAATCACCCATATATCCTAATGCATTGCTTTTGTGAACGATTTTAATTACAAACGGAAAAACTTAATTACAAGCTGTACTAAATTTTATTTCGTTAATTAACAACTTTCAACATTTTCATGTCTTAGTAAAACTTAACGAGTGTTGCACTTTGTCATTCTTTACATTCGTCCATTTCTTTGACATGGAGAGCTCAGAGCACAACTAGACTAACGACGTAAGTCCATCCCACTTTATTTTGAAAAATCGAGCATTTCACTTTTCAGTTTCCATTCCATTCTACACATTTTTTGCAACGCTACTGCGTCTGCTGGCCAAACCTATGCACTATGGACTTTGATGAAGCTCTGAAAAGTGTTTATTCTTACCTCTTTGTTGCATGTGTAAACATTAAACCACCAAAAGTGAACTTGGTCTACTTGTGTTCTGAGCCCTCCATATATGTATACAGTATTTCGAAAACTGGCACCCCAACTTTTCTCTTCATCCTCTCTATTTTTTTTTTACTTATTTTTTTTTCTGCTTTTTTTGATGTCATAGTACACAGTACTGTATTCTCTCCCTTTTTATGCGGCTGATGTAATCTGCCTCGCCTTGGCTTTTGACTTGCTAATGCGTCGACGACTGCATGCCCGAATCGCCTACTGCAACGCTCTTGTAGGCGACAGGTCGCGTGCAAACACAAGATGGATGTGGCCTGCTCCCTTTGGGGGTCGAGCAGACAACTCTTCGCACATCTTTTTCTTCAAATTTTATTCGTTGAGCTTTTCTTCCTCCAGCCCTTTCCTATATACTGAAACTTTCTATCTCGATCAGTAACGCGTTATCACCTACGAGCTACGAATTAGCATGTTGTAGCTATGCCATGGAAGCTAGACGTCCACTTTAAAACAAAATTGTAAACATAGAACAAAGTCAGGTAAGAATAACGTTAGCTACTGATAGCAAACGGGTAAGTTAAATTGTATATAAAAGAACTACGTAATTGACCAGAAGCTACAATGGTGTAACAGTGATTGTTAATTACGATTAAAGGTTAGTTTTCGATTGATTACTAGTGCATGCACTTAAACACGTTTACATTGGTATGGATAATCGGTTAAAGTGTGTGAAAATCATTATTTCAGGAAATACCTAATTATAAGAAAAGCTGTAAAATTGTGCAAAGTGTGAAAAATCCCTCAGTTAGGGGTAAGAAATAAACAATTTACGAAAATTAATTGTATTTCTTTATTATTTTATTCATCAGGGAAGAAAAATGGGAAACGTTTATTATGAAACAAGTAATTGACACTTTTGCTGTTCATACCATGCTAAAATGTATTACTAAAAAAAGTTGTAGTACTGTATTTTCAAAGGTATAGTTTGTTTGAAGACATCTTACAAAAGTGAAAAAAATGTTAGAAGAGGAGGACGAACTGTCATCTGTCAATACCGACTTATTCGACATTGCCAATAGTCATGAGTAGGAAAAAAAGCAATGATGGTACTAACAAAACGCACTAGAAGATGGCACTTCCTTCCATGGCATTTCCTAAAAAAAAAGTTTACTCTTCGTCTTCTTGAAAGGAGCTTCATCGGAAGTTCGAATAAGAAAGATGGCAAAGAAAAAAAATGAGAGAGAGAGAGTCAATCTCGGTCCGACGTTAGCCTGTGTATGTATTACAGAGGAGAAGCCTTCCTTCTCATCTGGGCAAAACAAGCATTTGAACAAACATTGGCTTGGAAGAAAGATTATCTGTCATTACGTCACGTCATGAGTCACGAGTGTAATTAAATTGGAATTTCAAATCGAATCCAACGAAGACGGTAGAAGCAAAATACCAACTTTAGTGGTGTCTGTCGTAGCAGTGACTAAAGCTTTTCCGAGCCAAAAGCCAAACATCGCAAACTTTCCATACTGCGGTAGTGTAGGCCATACTTATAAATATTCTTATAAAGCAGATCTAGAGGGATGTTAAAGCTCGAAAAACTTGGATATTAGATCCGCGAAACCTCTAAACGTTGAAGTGTCACTATAAAATAAATTGTATAACTAAATATACTTTTATGTGGTTGTGTCAATATAATAAAACTTGAAGTAAACCACATGGTTGGTACGGTAGTCAAGTGGAGTCTAGAAGTGAACCCCGTTTTTAGACTTATGTTGTTTCTCAACATTCGTTTATCGTCTAGCCTCGTGTTGATTCGCAACATTCGTTGTTTTGTAAACGATAAGCGTTCCAGATCCACGGGTAAATACATACACATGCGGTATCTGAATATTATACGGTATAAGTGTATATAATCCTATCCTACTGTAATCTTAACTGTCTGCAATCTGTACAAACTAGAGTTTTCACGGACTACCTGACATTGTATGAAAAAAACACCATAAGAAAGAAAATTTTGCTTAATTGAACATAATATGTTTCACTTTTTCTAATTTTTGAATGATTAAATTATTATCTGATTAACAGTAATGATTAAATTATTATCGCTGTTTTAAAAAAAAACAATAAAAAACATCACATTTGGATGGAGGTGACGCTGTGATGACTCTTACTGACATCATCATCACACGCTTGTAATGAATAAGGATTTCCATAAACTAGACTTGCTTATTTTAAAGAATCATGTCGATTTGACTGATTTAAAAAAAAGCTAGTACCGGTAATAAACTTAGTGTGATTTATGCCATACTTAAATATTATTTATCTAAAATCATAGAATTTCCCATGTATGAGTGTCTGTCACACTTTAAATCTACGAGGTCACATGAATGTAAATGTAAACGAGTATGAAAGAAGAACCCCAACCAGAGTGCATCAAAATGTTTTTGAAATTCGTTTCGTCATTATTGACGGGTTAACTTCTAGACCCGTCATTGTTATTTTTTGACGGACAGTCAATACACCTAGTTTATGTATACAGTATTTCTCACGTTTATTTTGACTTTTTCACTACGTATTTGATTTCTACTGGAATAAATTACAGTTGAAACAACCTGATAAAAAATTTTCAAACACGAGTTTATGAAGTTTACTTGAAAAAAAAAGTAAAGAAAGATGATCATTAAGCAAGTACACAAATAAAAATTTACTCTTTTCAATGCCAGATCATGTTTTATAAATAACGTGAAATAATCCATTGTTCTAGCTCCAGCTCCTACTTTCGTCTCCTGAACGAAATAAGAAGTATGAAGAGGGACGAAATTCGGAACAAACCTTCAAACTAACATCGTGGCTCCTACCTTGTCAACAAGTGGAGTCAATAGCGCATAACTCGCACACCCTTTAATTGACACTATACCTAAGCCCATAACATGCAGAAACTACAAAAATTTCGCTTTAACTAGACGTAAAAGACTACTGTTAACGACCCTGCAAAAAACTCATTTATCAAAAAAACGAAAAAACTTCATTAAATCTGAACAGGAGGTTCCTGCACCACCAAACTTTCACAACTAACTTTATTTGACTTTCTCTGGGCAGACGTGCTAGAACCATACCAGTCCTAGCAGTAGAACTGAGAAACGAAATTAGGCACATGGGCAAAATTGAGCCCCCCATATCCTATACAATCTCAGGAATATTTCAAATTACTGATATACAATAATGTGATTCAATTTTAAATTGTAGTGGTTTTAAGGTTGTGAGGTTAGACTAAAACAGAACAATAAATAGTTAAAAACGTCCATGTTTAGACAGTAATAGTGGCGCCCAAATGAGCACGACAGTGAAAGTCACTTAAAATAATACGGCGTTTGTATACTCAAAGGTGACGCTTCAAGTAGAAATAAGCTGGAGGCTGTTGACACCCCCACTTTTCTACTGCTTGCTTGCAGGGGAATTATTCATAAACAAAGTGTCATTGTCAACAGACGATCCATTAAGGCCATTTACAATTTTAATCTGTCCCAATAATACCCAGAAAACTTTCAAATCATGCTCTCCGTCAACACGTTTTTAAAGTTATTTTCTAAAATGCTACTTTTATAAGAAAGTAAACATTTTAAAACACTGTCCACGTTTGATTTTTATTTGATTGTCGTCAAAAATTTTATATAAAGTAACTTTTTTTTGTGGAAAAATCAGAAGTTAGTTAACCACACAAAACTACCCGTCGCAACTGACAACTCATTTAAAAAAAATACTCTCGACTCCTACATACAGTAAGTTTAGTAAATAAACTTTTGTAAAATCATATATTTTTGTGTTAGTAATGTTTATTTGTGGTATGTTTAGTGAGATTAGTGTTTTAAATCATACTCGGTGATTGCCCTGGCGTAACATACGCTGCCTACCGGCGGCTTATGTTAACGAGTGTTATTATGTACAATTAAATTTTTTGTTTTTTACCTAAAATTCATTTAAAAAAACAAAACTTTTTTTGTTATGTATCAAATCTTGTAATAACTACCCTCGTGGCACTGTACAACATTTTATAAAAATCCCTCCTTTCATTGAGCCTTACGTGATATATCGAAAAACCTAAATCAATAAAAAAGCGTCCAAAGCATAAAATTACTTTTTTCAGGTGATTTTATACTTTGGCCATATAAAGAAAAAAACAAAACAAACAAGTCTTGTTTCAGCCTAAAATTCTAAGGGTTCTATTCTAAGGCCCTAAATAAGACATATAAAGAAATATTTTTTCACAATTTCAGAAAAAGTTTAAGTTGGTTTTGGGTGGTTTAGTTTTAAAACGAAATTTTTTTTTGTGTTAACGAATTAACGAATTCATTAACTTCCGTTACATTGTTAACGAATTAACGGATTTATGGTTAACGAAGTTAACTTTTTGGTTAACGGATTAATGATTAACGAAGTTAACTTTCTCATTAATTGTGCCCACTTTTGGTATAGAATTGGGTGAATGAGATGTAATTCTAGTGGGGAATTCAATTTGTGGGTAGCATTGAAGACCTTCAAACGTACAGTTGATTAGAAAAGTATAAGTACAGTAATGTTAAAGAAGATGTTGTTAAAGTAACCAATTATAACAACGCGAGGACCATAGGAAACATAATGTCAAGATATCAATTGAATAATACTGTATCACTATACAATTACGCCTGTAAATGTTAAAGATATCTCTTTGGCTGGTAAAACATAACCTGTAAAATTAAATTGATGAAATAGGTCTGTGAAATGTAAGAAGTTTTTTTGCAGATGGCGTCATTGTGACATTGAACGGCTTTAACGGCTAATATTTCCGCATTTTTTCGAATTTTTCTTTAACACACGTTAGCTCACTTAGTTCGCGGCGCAGCATGGGAGTCCATCAATATGCTGTATACATTGCTATACGTCGTACAGTACAGTATAGCTAAAGAGTATACAGTACATTACTATCGCTTTTTGCATTATACAGTATTTTGCAGGATGGCAGTCACTTTCAGAACTTCATATGATGGTAAGTAATTCTCCCATTGTTACACTATCATTTGCACATAGCTACTCAATGTTTATTTATTAAGTCAACGAAACGACCTATTAAAAAGGTGGTAGTAGCTACTTCCCACGTGAACACTCTGTATTTTGAAACATCATATCATCACATAATGATTCTCAACGATTAAAATAACGCGCGATATAAACACGCGTGAAAAACAATGAAAAACCGTGCGTATTCATAGATTGTTATAGATTTTCCGTGCGGATTTTCGAAAAGACGCACTTTGTACGATTTTAAGAACTTTCCAAAAAATTACTAAGTGTTTATGAAAGTTCACATTCCATAAATATTGTCGCACAAGTCTTTAAAAAAAAAAATAAAAAGCAAAATTTGTAACAACTTACCTCAGTCTCTTCTATAAATATATACAGGATGTTTCAAAGTTCCTATTACAGACTGCTAGGGCGTGTAGAAAATTCCAATAGGACCAACTTTCCCTTATGCAAAATGTTTCAGAGTAATCACGTACGTGATACACTCCCATTGAGTTTATGGTGAACTCCACGCAATACACACGTGAGGGCGGGTAGCAAACCTTGCAATACCATCACAATTACAGACAATATTTTGGACGTCTATGTCACGTGACACGATTTTTTCCTTATGATCTCATACCCGGACACGCATGGTTTCCATGATACAGCCAAGCGACAATTGTGAGCAATTTTTAGGGCAACGTGGATAGATGATTTGGAAACTTTTCTGTGTAAAGCTGTTAAGCAGCTTTCCGTTACGTTATTTTCCGTTACCGCAAGCTTCGTCGAAAATTAAAATCATGTTGGTGTTCTCACCATGTTTGTACACAACCATGTTGCATCCGCGACACACTGTTACATTACTGATACATGTACCATATGTATAACGTCGCATGACGTATAGCATGTCGCCTGGTGGTATCATGGACGACATACGGGTCCGAACATGGGCTCATTGAAAAAAGTTCCGCAAATAATTATGTCAAATGACACAAACGACCAAAATTCTTTTGAAGAAAATTGCAAGATTTGCTACTCGCCCACACATGTGTGTAGTATTGCGTGGAGCACACCACAAACGCAATTTCAAACGTCGGTATCACGTGATCGATTGTTTCCGAAACTTTTCTCATGGGAAAAAGTTGCTCTTTTTTTGATCCCTCTACACGTTCTAGAAGTTTATAATAGAAACTCTGAAAAACCCTGAATAAACAACCACCTACAACATGACAAATTGTGGCCTAGTGGTTAGGGTATCCATCTCCGGTACTCTAGTTGGTGAGTTCGCCTCCCACTCGTGCCGTGTGGGTTTAGTTTAGGGTCTGACACCGCGGGGGCAGGTTTTCTCGGGGCACTCCCGTTTCC
>JAQIWH010002527.1:0-24066 GCA_034695005.1 Cryptops parisi | reverse complement strand
TAAAGTCTGAGGGCCAAATGACATAGCTGTAAAAGCCAGTCGGTGCCCTCGTTAAACCCCAAGTACCTACCTACAAGCTTATAACAATGTCAAAACATCTCATTTTACCAAACAGATGGACTTTTCGAATCTCCCTGAACCCCCATTTCAAAAATTTACAAGTTACTTTAAAGGCTTTTACACATGCTTATTTTAAAAAGCTACTGGATTTATTCATTTTGTTGGATACACAAGTTCAACCCAAAAAAATCAAACATGTTGGTAAATACACATTTCAATGTTCCACAGCATGTTCTTTGAACTTGCACGAGACAGACTGAATTTTACTCGTTGCCAACTCTGCGAGCTATTACGCGTTACAGCTCATTCTCTAAGGTCTCCCCGATAGACCACGATCAAACAAATACTCTGTCTGACGTTGTTTCTGGTTTCATGTTTAGTAGTACTTTTTAAACATTCCCTGCAGCGTGGAACAACCACGTTGAGATAACTTTGTTTTTGATGAAACACTAAAACACAAGTTCTTTGAGAAACCTCAAAAAAATAACAAGGACCAATGTCGTCATTAGTTTATACAAGTGTTTCATCGATGTGTTCATTTACAGGGAGACGAACCAAAAGGATCAAGCAGTCTAGCGCAAGGACAAGATTCCGTATGGTTCAGTAGCGACAGTCTAAACGTTCTCGGAGTTTTGGATGCCGTACCGACCGACAGCGATCGTCGAGTCCACATTTCTCTCAAAGCAGAATTCAGCTTTGTCAACTGATTTTTAACGTTATGATTTCCCTTCATTTTTTTTTTATACAAGCGTATAATTTTTTTTTAACATTTTGTTTTGTTGTTCTTTTGCTAATGGCGAACGTGTGGTGCTACGTTTTATGTGACCATCAATTAGGTGCTCGATGTGGAAGATAAAGATGGAAAATAAAGAGACAAAAAGTAACTTCCGCATTAACGTGTTGGTCAGTTCTAACGGATCGTGCGCCAGATTGTAAGCATTCATCAACTTCCTGCAACGTGATCAGCAATCGTTCACGATTCTTTCATAAAAGTTCCCAATTGGTTAATGCAACCTAAACAAATTTCAAACAAATTTTTTTTCCTTCCCACCCATTTTATATCGACTCGTTAGCAGTTGTAGAACGGTGATGGGTGGAAAAACTTGTTCCATACAGTTTACATTATGAGCTGCTGCTGTATAGTATAGCTTTTGATGTGTTGCGTTTTATTTTGTTTTACGCACGTTGGTTAGAAATACCATTTGTTTTACTTTTCTTTTCTACTTACAAGTGTGGCATCCTTTCAGTTTTGTTTTGTCGTCGGTACTCTTCATAGTAAATTCTGATCACCAAGTCCATTTCTTCCGTTTTTCGATCTACTTGCTCTGGTGGCGTTTTTTCATGGCGTGTCATGTTTTACTCTGTAAAAACAAAACTGAACGACATCCACATCATTTTAAAATGTTTTTGTCCCCCCCCCCCTGATAAGAACTCGAACCATTGGAATGCGTAGGATTTTTTGTTGGGTGACACGTTTTCTGCGTAATAACGAAACATGCAATTTTTTTTAACTTGTTCCCCAAAAGTTGTTTCAAATTTTTCTTTAAAAAATCAACGGGAATATTCGTTCGCGAAAAAAAATCCACAAAGCATTTCCAACTTTACATTTAATTTTGTTTTTAAGTTGTGGGAGAAACCGAATATGAACTTGTATTTTTCTAACAGTGAATTTTCATTTTTATTCGTCAAAAATTATAAATTTTATCCGAGACGAAGGTAGAGAGAGGATGATTTCTTATTTTTTAGTCTGCTAGAGATTAAGAAACAAATTAATTTAACAAATTTCACTGTATTTAACATCGGTGTCTCTAGAGCTAGGTCTCTACTAACAAAGCACATTTCCCGTCTAAAAAGAAATTACTGCAAATTACATGTTACCCTGTAGAATTTGTTTTATATATATATATATAATGCAAGAATGCAAAAATGTATAAGAGATGAAAACAAAGGAAAATTCGACTATTACCTTAAACAAAAGAGTTGAATGAGAAAATGTGTATCAAATTTCTGCAGTAATTAATAAAAATAATAAGCTTTGTTACAAACAAACAAAAATTCATACGTCTGTAACCTCCAATGTAATCTCAATAAAGTTCTTGAATATGTATGCATCTTTGTTATTTCAAAATATCCAACTTTTCATCATGTTGGTCAAATGATTTTGTTATTTTACGTGATGTACTGTATACACAAGTACATCATTTGTCGATGTTAACAAATGTGATATTTTTTATAGGAAAAAAAATTAACACTTTCATCAAAATCTCAAAAGACCGGCAACACGTGGGAGAGCTAAATTATGTAAGAATGTATTAAACATTTTTTATTTAAAAGAAAGACCAAAAAACTCAAATACTTCGGAACATCATCCATCGTACTGGGGATTCAGGTATCGGTTATTATAATATATTTTTTTTTGCTTAGATATATATATATATATTATGTGAAAGGAAAGATATATATTATTAGTAAGGGCTAGTTATGGAAAACAATTGCTTTTTAAGAGCAATGATTTGAATGGAACAGAAAAACAAAAATCCATTTCATGGTCATCAAAGAACTACTGGTAAGTATGGTTTATATAGATATATATAATATTTATATGCTACGTGTGTGTTGGTTAAGTCAGAGCTGCAAAGGCACCCACTTCAGATAAAATGAATATATTAAAAAGTAAAATGACACGTCGGTACAAGTCAATACTGGTCTTGAGCGTACCACGGTCCTCTGCCGTGGTAACGTTCCATCATCGTACGTACAAAATACAAACAAATAAACCTACCAAAAATTATTACTCCAAAAAAATAACCGTCCAATCAACAAGATACACAAACTAACACATTTGACGATCGGTGCACAGAGGACACATCATATCACGTCATATTTTTTATAATACGAGGGATACATTTTTAACATCGGATTTTTTGCTGTTTCTATATTTTTCTCACACAACGAAACAAGCAGAACGACGACCCGACATTTTGGAAACGATGGTGGACATTTCCAAAAATCAACACCACAAAAAAAAAATAAAGAAAAAAAATTTGAGTGGACGATTCCGAAAATGGACATTTGCCAACTTTGCACGACATTTCATACCCTGTCCCCATATACAAATTAAAAACTACATGACGAATAACAATACAGTAATGAAAAAAAATGTGTTGACAATTACGTTCATAGCAAAAATAAAAATTAATAAATAAATAAATAAAACTAAAAGAGCCTATCACATTTGCGGTTTCCTTGCAGCTTGAATTGAGGACGCAACCTGAGGGATGTACATCTCCGACTCGGAGTCGGTTTGTAGAGTCATAGGTTCGTAGCCCTGGTGGCGCAAGAGACGGGACAATAAGAGTCTTCTTGCACCATAGCCTGCCGAAGAAATCAAGAGTTGGCATCACAAGAAAAGCATCATTGTCAATATGAGAGA
The DNA here is from genome assembly GCA_034695005.1 of Cryptops parisi. Taxonomy (NCBI): domain Eukaryota; kingdom Metazoa; phylum Arthropoda; class Chilopoda; order Scolopendromorpha; family Cryptopidae; genus Cryptops; species Cryptops parisi. The sequence goes on along the minus strand of JAQIWH010002527.1, from coordinate 20,573 downwards.
GATAGAGAGTGAGAGCGTGTGAGCAAGGAGATAAGACAGCGTTTTACAAGTTGGCGTATATCGTATTTTTTCTTGGTATTTATTTTTTAAATGTTTAGCATGTGAGAGAGCCATCGAGATACTTCACTCAAGTTTCCTGCAATCGTCGATAAATCTTAATTCTACAAATTAATAATCTTGTTGTTACTTTTTTAATGAACTAAAATGTCAAAGATTAGCAATCGTTCAACTATGCCGATAAAGAGAAAATGGGTACTAGTCTAAAACGTAAATATTTTTTTATATAGAAAAAGGTAACGAATAATCAATATATATAATTCCATTATTTCGATTTTATACACTAAACCTTGGATTTAGTAATACGGGTATATGTAACAAATATACCACGCTGGGAAATGATACGTCGACAAGTCATCTAAATTCCAGACATCTAGACACTGGAAATTTCAAAAACATTATTGCATAACATACCAGCAAAAATCGCGTAACATGGTTCGTATGATCTTCAAATTTTAACAACTACGAGTGACCAACTAAACATCATCAGTCAAGATCGCACAAAAAATAAAACTTTTTCATTGACAATTTTCAACATGAAATCCTATTAGTTGGTCATTGACATACAAAAAATGTAAACTCGGATCTAGTCCGTTGGCATTTTAAACACCCATCGGACTGATCGTATCATTTATCCTCATAATTAACCTAACCTTATTGGAGATCAATGAAGTATGTTGTACCGCTCGGTGAGTTTGAACATTGTAAGGGACCGTCGTTATTGGGGGAACGTCCAAAATTTTCATTCCTGCGTTGTTAAAATGAAAATATGTAAAATGATTCGCAGTGTCTCATAATGTGAAAACCATACCAACCATGCATCGATACATTTTTTCCCCCGTCGTTATCGCGAGCTCCATGCTAAATATCTGCGGTTGCAAAAAATTGACGTTTGAAAATTTTTAAATCGGATTTAGAAAACTACTGCTCTAAAGTGTGGCTCCTTTCTTTTTAAAGTTAATGCTACGGATGCATTGAAAAGCATATATCCAAATTAAAAAAGTGTTGTTGTTGTTGTTGTCTTTTTTAAAACCTAAAGATTCTAGTATATATATATATATATATATATATATATCTCATTTCTTTTTAAACACGTTATACGTTTTTCAGCTTGATTGGTTGAATAAATTAAATAGTGATTGTTGCTGCGTTTCGGAAGGCGGTGATTCGTAGTTAACGTGAGAAACCAAAAAGATAAAAATGAAAATAGTTTCCCCGTGGAATGAAAAATATAGAAAAACCAGTTTCGTGAGGTGAGCAAAGGCGTCAATCAGCATGTGACAAAAAAATTCAAAACAAAACAAACAAACAAACCGCAAACCAGAAAAAACGAAAAGCCAGTGTTTTCCTGTAGTTTGCACCGTGTTTGTCGAGGGAAACGTGGCGAAGAAGAACCCCTTATATTATTGTTATTGTTATTGATTTTGTTTGTTAGCAAATACTAAGTGGTGGTACAAAAAAACATTCAGTTGCGATAAATGGATGGTTAATTAATTAATTAATATATACATAATACAAGTGTGTGTATACACGAGTGGCAGCGGAACATTGTCAAGTAGCTGATGCACAACTTCAGAGTGCGAAGGGAAGAAAAACGTGATTTTTCGAGAAGAGAACAAAAATTAAAAAATAAAAAGTGTATCAACACAGTGCTAATTTAAACTGTGCTTTTTTCGTTTCCCACGTGTGAAATGTGAGAGAGAAACGAGTAGCGTGATGGATGCACGCCATGCGTGCGTGACTCATTGGTGTCCCGATGGAGTGGTGTATTATATATATAGATATATACATAAAAAAAAAGAGCTGGAAAGAAGAAAGACAAGTTCGTGTCATCGAGCATCTCCGAGCAGGAGTGAGGCGGAACACAACGAGACGACGTGCAAACGTCCAAAAAACCACGTGCAAACACGAGAATTTCACTATAGAAGAGGCAACAAACACCACCGCAAAACACATCGATCAATACTTGGCACAGCTTTGCGTAAGTTTTTGAACAAAAAAAATTTTCTCATATATTTTTAGTGTGGGTCTATTGCTTTTTTTTTTCATATATATACACATATACATACATTTTGAATATGTATGTATGTACGTATAAAATAGACACATCTATTGGAATGTGCAAGAGAGATCATCGTCAATCATCATGCGCTCTCTGCGGCGAAGATTATCAGACAGGTGTCTCAAAAGCCACGTGCAGTGGATATGACGATTCTAAAGGAAGTTGCTGAGCGGCGGCGGCGGCAGAATTTTTTGTGGCAGCCGAAGAGGCAAATGCTAATTGGGACGACTCTTTGGCTGACGCCGCCAAGGGAGACACGTGCCGCATTAGAGCTGGGGACTGGCTGTTAGGGCTGTTGGTATTGCCACGATATGGACCAGGATCGGACAGGTGAGAATACCTGGATGCGCGAGCAGGAGACGAACCTACAACAAAGAGAGCAAACTCCATGACGTCGCACATTTTTCAAGCACAAAATTTGGCGAGGCAGCAGCCGCCGCGAGGATGCAAACGGGAGACAAAGCAGCACGGCGGGTGGAACGGACTGCAAACGACAACGTACACAGTAACGCTATAACAAAACCCAAACACGATCCGATGCAACGTTAAACCATGACCTAACCCAACGAGTGTTTCAGTGATCTTCAATTTCTAGGTCGACAGGGTAGGTATGTTATTTTCTTCAACTGACAAAAAATTAACAATTATAACGACGATGAAATACATTAACAATCAAAATGTACATATAGACATGCAGCATGTCAAAATGAAACTTACGACACCTGAAATCCCAGTTTTTTGTTTACAATATCTTGTTTTTTATGTCAAAATTTCGCACTTTCTAATGCTGAGTAGAAGATATTATTGACGTGAATAATAATAATTATAAAATCAACATGCACAAAACACTGTTAGAATATTATCAAAAAGTGACATTTTTCAATGACTTAAACATGTATATAACCAATTTGTAGGCATTCCATTCCATGCAAATACAAACGTTGCCAAGTTTATAAATGCAATGTCAACAGGATTGTAACTATCATAAACTATCCTATACATCCACACATTATTCTTTCGCCACCAAATCTAAAGTGTAGATTTCAAAATAAAATAATCTGTTAATAAACAGACGCTATTATAGTGACCAGCGTCAAACTAATTGAAGGGAGAGACCTAAACCAGTTTAAAACAGTTTTTGTAAGACCATTAAGTAAATGAATCTTGTTTGTGATTGGACCATTGTCCAAAGTTATGACTCCTCCCAGTACATGCTTAGTCGCCTATTGCTGTAATACGGAACTATCATCAACGAATGTACCTAGCGTTTCTACGAATCCTAAAGTTAAAATTAAAATTTTTGCTAATGATGTAGGTTCTAGATGAAGTATATATATATATATACATGCATGTGTAAACTTGGCTGAACGTTTATCATTCATCATTTTCCATGCAAGCATTCTTTGTTTATTACTTGCAATTAGTTTAAAGAATGGTTTATTTAACACTCGAAGAAATAAAAAGTAAAAGTTTATCCAATGGCCTGCAAGCACTGAGAAGAAAATTAAATTCTTGTCACAAGATTTGCACGTTTGTCAAGTTTGTTTTTTTACAGAGTTAGTAAGTAGAATTTAAGGCGTTGGTTGCACGAAACTGTCGATAATATATCGAACATGCCAGTTATAATGGATTTAAAGTTGATTATTGAAAATCGTTTATTAGTAAAAAGATGTGTTAATTTTTTTTTAAGATGGTGAAAAAGTTTGTATATATAAAAAAAACAAAAATCGAGCAACGAGAATGAAAAGCGAGAGAAAGCCCTCTTCACTCAAGGTGGTGATGTCATCTTTTAAGAATCATATAATGTTACGAGTGTTGAATTTACAGTCAGGTACATGATTTTATTCGACCCTTCGAGTAAATGGTTAGGAATAGCCTAGCAAAAAGATTTAAACCACAAAATTGAGAGTTTGTAAATTGGTCATCGCTCATTCATTCGGAGCATCAACCAAAACAATACATCGGCAACAACATGGCATAACTTATGTGATAGAAAAATTGCAAGCTAATTGCTAATTTAGTTACTAGTTTCTGAAATAGTCTATCATCCTAATACAAAATTCTTAGTGCCTTTCAAATCCCATAACTTGACCCAACTGATCCAAATTCTTCGTCAATGTTGTCACCCGATGTGCCAAATCAAGCTTCGTGTCACTTGAACGACCAACTCTCGACAATGTGGTTTACCACCTATACCTCTCACTCTCTCGTTGACCACAATTAAAATATTCCACGTCAAAAATCGCTTTAGCAGCGGAATAAGGAGCAGTAGCAACAGCAGCAGCAGCAGCAGCAACGGTAGGTGCGGGAGGAAAAGGGTGTTTGCTTTTTCTGGTTATTATCATTTAACGACATTAGGTTGGTGGATGCCTGCGGAGGTAGCGAGAGCATCGGGGAGCCAGCGACACCCTCCGTATCGAAACGGCGGTGGCACTCGACATGTGAAGAGGAACGAGTCGGCTGTTTTTGTTGTTGTTACCTATACTGTCGGAGCATGCGCTGCTGTTTCGGCGAGCATTGCTGGCTGATGCTGGCCACAAGTGGGAGCGCAGGTTGCCCTTGGTTCCCATGTGCACGGCATCGACGCTCAGGCTTCTCGGCACCTGTGGATCCTTCCACGAAGAAAAGTCGACACTGGCCCGCGAGTTGTGACCTCTCCGCGGGTTGAGCGTCTCGTTGAGCGAGTACAGTTTGTAGGTGATGTCTTTGCCCACCAGGTTGTAGAGCACCACATCGAGGAAGGCGTGCATCTTGAGCACTTGTTGCAGTCGCCGCCGTGACCAGCAGAGGTAGCGGCACGGCTCCACCGCAGTGATAGTCACCTGAGGGGGAGTGACATGCAAAACTGTGTTAATCCAAAAGTGTGACATCTTCGCTTCGATACAATAACCTAATCAACAGTCACACTTAACTCGTGTCTCAGCGTCAACTCAAAACATTTAGAGTACATCAATCAAGGGAGAAATGACGAGATGGGCTTTTCCGCCCGACTTAGTTTTTTTTTTACTTTCCCGTTTGACCATTTCTGATTTTGTTTGAATGAATGCTTTTTACTTACAAAGAGTACTTTCGTAACTTAAAAGGTGGCATTTTATCGTAGCAATTTAACATGCAAAGTATGGAAGAAAGTTTTGTTCCGTGCACTTTTGTGGCAAAGGGTGAGGGTGTCGACTCATGGTTAGGTTATATCTCAGTTAAACTGAGATCATACATCTTACATGGTGAATGAATGAATGAATGAATCCCAGTTTTTTAATGTACATTTTTCCTTTTACTCATTTGAGTGTTCAGTAAACAATAGGGAAGCGGTTTAATGAGGTTTAACTGTAATTACTATGCAAGATCAACTTGATTTAGTGCTTTTTGAGTTAGCGCTCAAGTTTTCAAACTCTAATCAAGGAATCGCTGTAGTTATGCACGGCTGACAATGGTTTATGTTATGCTGTTTAAGAGTCACGCTTTATGTCAAGACAAGTGTTTGTCACTTCAAATGAAACAAATATCGCTGACAATTATCTAGATGCAGCGTGATGAAGATGAAATTTTTCCTTTTTTTTTTAAAGAAAAAAATCATTTTTTATGTAAAATTAAAATATAAAAACAACTTACAGTTAGTTGTGTTGGTCAGCTTACCTGAAACAGCAGTTTGCTGCCCAGGGGACAAGACTCCCATTCTGGAGAGTCAAGAAATTGGTTGGGGTAAATGTAATGAAGATGATTATTTTCACAAGTGACTTTTAACCTACAAAAACACCCAGCAAAAGACGCAAATGAATCCTTCACGTTTACTTCCAATGCATTGGACGGAAAACCATCGTTACCTTCCCTGCAGAAGGATGGAAAGCCTTTCATCGGCGGGCGTGGAATCTTCGAGTGCGTACGCGATGCCTTCGTCCAGGCTGAAAAGCGACGCTTCTCGCACTAGCTCCTGGAAATGTTTTTTGTCCATCTTGAACGGCAAGAACACCTTGGTGTACAAATCACGCAGTTCGGGATGGATCCGTGGCGGCCAGTACTTCCACGCCAAGTAAGCCGCATGGGTCGTGTTGACGGCGACGAACGTTACGTTCCATGCTAAGATGTCCGGAGCACACACGTAGATGCCGGCCCACACGGCAAACAGTAAATAACCGCTGCAAAGCAGACTCCGCAGCACCAGCACGTTCAGCCGGAAATTGTGTGGTACAAGGAATGCGGCTATGATAAAACAAACAAATTACCAATAGTTGATCACCAGTTACAAAAACCTGTGCCCAGTCAGTAAAAATAAAATTATTATTTTCTCAACTATTAAAAGAAATTTTCTACCCTACTGACCAGGTAAAATGTTATTTTTTTTCACCTCCTTCCTTAGACGCTTCGTCAAGTAAGGTAAATGGCTTAGAAAATAAAGGTAAGTAAAAAGAAAAGTGAGACACCAACACCAAACATGCTGTTCAAGTGCAACAGGTCAACAGTGTGGTTAGAGATGGTTGTATAAACACATCACTTGTCGCTCATTCCATTTCTTTTTTTTTTGCCAATCTTACCTGACAAAGCCTTTAAGAAGGAAGTGAAACGTCATCAAGATATAAAAATAAAAAGAATTCACTAGTCAGTAAGATAAAAAGATTTTTTAAAGTTTTTTGCTGGTGATTAATTGTTTATCAGGGTAGAGAATTATGCTTTTAAAATTCTAATAAGTCCAAAAAAAAAAAAAAATAGAAATCTTGGACCTTTTGGGTTAAGACCCATCCACCAGGCTATTGTATTGCTAAAACCTGACACAGCCGGTTAAGTGCACTAGTGGCATAGACATGTGTGCAAGGGATGGTGGTTGTTTACTAACCAACTAATCTAAACTAGTGGCTATGGTTAAAGATACCAAATCAGCTTATGGAAAAATACAACAAATTAAATTAAAAGTTTTGTTTGTTTTATTGAAGCATGATGTACCACAACCAGGATAGCGATACGTCATGATTGAAGAAGCTGCGGCAAACAGTGGATGTGTTAGGCTTTAGCAATACCACAGCCTCGTACTGGTGGAGAGGTCTCAGCCCAAAAGGTCCAAAATCTTAAGCTCCAAATAAATTTCATTCGCCCCTCGTTAATATCTGAATTCTCTCAACAATGCAAGTTTTAGAAGTTAATGCATTGAAGATGCATTGTACATTTTTGAAACATGGGTGTTTAACAGTAAAATACAAGACTAAAAATTTGTAAAAGTAAAAAAAACAAAAAAAAAAACACATCATTTGATTAATATTATGTATGTCATTAATTTCCAGCATTGACTCGAGTTTTATCTCCTATAATGAAAAATGAAACCAATATTTTGTTTAGTATACAAAGTCCACATGTTTGAATTCAGATGGCGCCACATAAACTAGTTTAACCAAAACAACTGAGTACTTTCATATTCACTGCTGGTTAACTTAACATTTTTAATTAGATTGAATGAAATTAATATTGATGTTGTTTCTACACACTTTGCATTATCTGCCAAGCACTAAATCATGCATAGACTGTTTGAACCTGCTGAATCTACCAACACCTGAGATATTGTAGGCTGTACAGTATACGAACTGTAGGCTGTACAGTTTACAAACACTGCCCATTGAGCAACAATACGAATTAAGAGTAAAATTCGATATTTGAATTATACTCATGTTAAAATGGGTATATTTATCACCCTCAAACTAATGAATTGCTGTAGGTTCTACAGTTTTGAATGATTGATCGGGCAAACGTTCAGATTAGAAATTTTCAAATAGTAGGAAAATGCCGAGTTAAGGAGATTCGAGCTAACATCAAAAAAGCTATTATTTAAAAGCAATAAATTTCATACATTGCATGTCATACCAACGAATTCAACGCATTATCGATCGTGCAATGCAAACCAAGATTGTGACCACGGTTACAGTATATATCGTGAGATGAAGTTTCGTGTTCGACATACTGCATGACCAACAGTGAATACCGCATTCGCTGTTGAAAATTGTCAATGCTTACAATCAAAGCTAAGCGTACAGTTCCATCCATCTGAAGTGTATAAACCATAAAATAAATAATATGACATGGCCATTTCGCCAGTTTGAAACAAAAACCAAAACTTACGAAACTACGTCGAACATGAAACTTTGACAAATTTTCACCATTCACCAAATTGCCGGCCTGTTTCGTCGCGACATCCAGCGCCAGCGACATAGCATTCCAAGCGCATGTGCATCATCAACTGAAATAACATCAAACATGTGATAGAACAGTGGTGTCCAAAGCAAACAATAAAACAAATGCAATAAAAAGCATAAAAACCAAACAAAAAAACCAAACTTGAGAATCACCTGAACCGAACCATTGGCGTACCTGCATAGCACAGATTGGCCGTCTGGAAGAGCATGTGCTGCGCAGCCTGCCATTCCTCGCAGTAACGCGCCGACGAAGACGCCGTCACATTGAAAGCCACGATGGTCGACATGTTGCTCAGGCCCGGAAGGCCGAACTCGGTGTCCGCCAACGTGGGCAGCCATGATGTCGTAGCGGACGCTGCTGAACTACCACCGTCCGCGTCCAGCCAATCGACAGCGCTCGATGAACTTAGCGGCGACGATGTAGTGCCGACCAGCGAATCGTCGACTTCGGCAACACTCGTGGCCAATTCCAGAAAACTGCTCGTGGTGGTGGCGCTTGTGTTGCTGCGAACAATGCCACTCAGCGCTGGCATCGTGCTTTACTGATGACGGTGCAATTCTGCTGTAAAGTAAAAGAACCATTAGGAAATACTGCATTTAACCTTAGGCTACCTACTAGCAGGAAACTATGAATATTTGAAACATAAGTGCAATACGAATCACCCTGTGCATTTAGTTTTTCGTGTGTACACCCAATGAAATCATAATTATAACTAAACGGACTCCAAGCTGCGTGCGTATGTCAGTCTGTGCATTCCCTCTTTTTTTACAGGCAGGCGTAACCTCTTTCTGGGTGGCTCAACATCGTCACGTGACATGTGAAAGTATGCTGTGTCATTATGGTAGTGGAGAGAGGAAAGTGGTAATTTGTGTAGTTACATTTGTGACTAGCCGGACCTCCAATACAAAATTCTAAACACAATCGAGCCTCCCATAAGGAGCTACTCCCACAACGAGAGGTTTCAAGAGCGAACTTGTTCTTTATTCAACGAGCAAAACTCTGTACAACGAGCACTTCATTCAGCGAGCAAAATTCTGACAACGAGCACTATTGACGCAATAGAGAAGCCGGTCGGCTGTCACTTGACCACTCTTGTAGTGATTGTATCTCTGTACACAATTTTATTTTATTTTTCATTTTGAAAATTTCACATCCCAAACGGGATAAAGGACAAAAAAAAAGAAGATATTTAAATACCATGCAGGATATGCTTTTGAAGCCTTGATTTAAAGTGAGAGCAGATCGTAATACATTTTACGTTTGAACATAAAAATGTGATTTTGCGGATGGAAGTGGGGAGTGAGTTCCATGAATTTAAAGTGTTGAATTTTTTGACAAGTGATGATGATTTATTGACAAGTGATTGATGCGCATAATCCAAACATAGCTAAACTGAACTAGTGGCGTAATGAGCTAGAGATTTGTATCTCTGTATGTACACAATATTCTCAAACAGTGGGGTTCGTTGACTTAAACTAATATTAATAATAACTTATGCTCCCAAAGAAAAAAGGAACTAACTCATTGTTGAGATTAGAAGAGAAACTGTAACAAGACATGTCACTGGGTTGAAAGTGTGTCAACTGTTGTAAATTTTTTGAGTTATCAACGTCCATTACGGGAAAGAATCTAAATACATTTTTAGCTACAGAGTATTATTCAAATAAAAATGGCACATCCATTTTAAAACAAACATTCCAGTTGAAAAATTTCAATGCTAAAACTATTTTATTTTATTGTATTTCAACAGGAAATGGCACGAATTGGGCACAGTCGAGCCTCTTTGAACCGACACTCTTGGTCTCAATAAACTTAGAAGTTTGGTCATGAACGAGGGTGGCGGTTTAAAGAGGCAGATTAGTAGGTATGGAAGTCAGATATGTTCTGTGTGCTTTAGTGGCAAAGAACGGGAGTAGCGATTTTTAGAAGGCCATTTAACGACGGTGGACTGTTCTTGGTAAAATACCGATCATACAACGATTTTTTTCCCTGCCACAAGAGTCCACCAATTAAACACGTTGTATGAAACGCCAAATACTTGGCTTACCTCAATTTTTAACTGCGTACCAACAACGTATGTTTGGATCACCCTGTACAACATTTGATACTCACTAAACTACGTTATCTTTGTATTAACCAAAAAATCGATTCTAAAATCACTTTCAGGTTTAAAAAAAGGTTCCAGTCTTAAAAGAGAGGGGGGGAGAGACAATAAAAAGCAGGAAATTGAATCCTTATGAATGCCCTGCCTAGAATTTACGTGTATGCATGCAAAAAGTTCCCCCCCAAAAAACTGACATGTTAGCTGAATTCTATTCCTAGTTCAAATGCTCATTTCTTTGTCCAACATGACTTTTTCACATCCTTCGGTAACCCTTAAGCACCTCTTGGAAAGGCCCTCAAAGATGGTAACTGGAGACATTTGAATTATCCAGAAACGATAAGAAAGTGGCGACAACAAATTGATGCCATTGTCGAGACTTCAACAAAAGACTTTTGTCTTTGGGAAAAGACCAATCTTTAAGGTGATAAGAACTTTTCTGGTAATTTCATCCCTAAACAAAACAAAACCAGGAGAAAAAACCTGAGAGATTTGGGGTTGATTATTACGAGCGTTTCGATTGGCCAAATTCAGACGAAAAAAAATAATCTACAAAAGACTATGCGGGTGTTACAGCAAAGACAAAGAGTTAAGAGAGAAAACCGATACTTACGGGGGTAATGAATTTGTTCAAGAATAAACACGTTTTCTTAGGAGTAAAAAATGAAATTCTTGTTTAACAAAAATGCAGTGTTGTATTTAAATAAAACAAAAACCAACAGCTATAGAAATCCCTCGTTTTTACGTCAACGAAACCAAATTGACATTTTGGACGAGTTCCAAGAACACAGGAACGTTGCCCATCTGAGGCAATTTCTAACGTTTATAAGCCATCTGCAATTCAATGGTGTTTATCTCCAATTTGGTAACTGAGATATCCCTTCGAGGGAGTCAACTAATCCGAGTTTATCTATGAAGTGTCAAAAACATGTTTCCAAAGTGACAATTCGTCGACTACTACATAATATACTATTAACTATTTGCCAAATCATGTTCTATATAAACGCGATTTTCTGTTTAGGCATCTTTTTGCAAATACTCACGACGCATGAGAATTCCTCGTTAAAACGCGAAATTGCTCGTTATGAGGCGATATTTTTTTGCCGATCAAAAACATGTTTTGGAAGTGACAATTCTTTGACTACTACCACATAATACAACTGCTAGCTAGTTGAAGCCCAGTGAGCAACACGTTTCGATATTAACACAATTTTCTGTGTTGGCATCCACAAAACGAGTATTCCTCGCCATGACACGAAACACTTCGTTATACCGCAAAATTTTCGCCAGGTTACCAATGTGACGCGTGTTCGACTACAACTTAATACTAATGTCGACTAGTAGTTAGAACAACACGTTCGATACCCAACATGGTTTTCCGTTGAGGCATTTTCCAAATAACGCAAGAATTCCTCGTTATGAAACATCATTTTCACCGATCACAACATGTTAGTAATGTGGAACATTTTTTATTACAACGTAATATTACTGTTAACTACTGCTAACGTGAAGTAAACTTGTTCGATATAAACATGTTCGATTTTCTGTTAAAGAACGGTTTTTTAAAAAATTAAAACCAGAATTCCTCGAATTATAAAATTTTTGCCGATCAAACCACGTTATCCATTCTTCGACAATGACGTCATGCCACTAACTATAAGTAGTTCATGCCAAGTAAACAACACGACATGGTTTTCTGTTTAGACATCATTTCCAAATACTAAGAAAACCCCTCTTTGAAAAACGTAATTTCCTTGTTATACAGTATCTTTGTTGATTAAAATAGGCTACCAATGTGACAATTTCTTAACGTTAACTACAGAATGACTCGGTAGGTGGGTACTATTGAGTTTTGAGAGATGCACCAACTGCCCGAAGGCTTGTCATATGGCGCAGAAGCATATAACCTAAACAGCACACTAGATAAGTTGATCAAGACCGACAGCTTTAAAAATCTAACAAACACTATGGACCAACTTGGTTCCCCAGCACTTCCGGGAGAGTGAGAGGCACCTTCTGCGAAGAGGTTCATAAGTGGGCAATCTACCGGGACATGATGAGTATGACATGTAGGGTACCAAGGTGGAAATTCCCCACGAAAAAGAAATGCAAGATTCGGAAATATCTGGCAAACTTTACTAGTCGCCAAAACAAAACAAAAGTCCATATACGGTGAACCTATGTCCGGAAATGCTTCGTACCTTTAGTGGTAGTCCATTGGTTCATGTAAATTCCGGTATCAAAGAGTCGTTGATAGCGGATTCGCGTTACATTTCCGTACCGAAGTTTATATGAAATTTTGTTTCGGTGCCTCCTACCACATTGTCAAGTTTTGCCAGATATTACTGAATCACCCTGTATAATCAACGCCAATTGGAAAATCATGTTCGATATACACAAGAGTTTCTGTTTAGACACAATTTTCTGAATAACTTAAGACTTCCTCGTTGAAATGAGATCCTTTTTTCGATCAAAACTGAACTATAACATAACTAAAAGTAGTATATACAATATACATAAAAAAAAAAAACGTGATTTCCGCTCGCTTGGCACATTTCCTCGCTAAAACGCGGAACAGTGTCGAAAAAAACATTACTTGCGACTCCAAAAAAAAAACCAGCATCTGTTCGTGACGTTTTGGGGTTAAACATCATCAGATAAGTAGGCCTACTTTTTGGTTATTACATAACGAGACTGCCATTAGCAAAAAAAACTATGCCGAGGAAACGCTTCAATTATGTCACCAATCGATTGTCACCCATTTTTATGTGTGTTTGTTTTCTATTTCCCGGTGAACCAGATTTTTCATTCCTAAATCTTAAACGAAAGAAACCCAATGCAAAATTCTCACGTGAATTTTTTTTTCACCCCTAATAACTTCCTGGAAAATAAATTATGCAAACACTCTACTAACTACCTCGTTAGCACTTTGTTTAATTGCCCCCCAAAAAAATTCACTAGCTCCCTAAACACGACTAGTTAGTTTCCGTAAGAGGTTAAAAATGACGGAAATGAACATCTCGTTTAACGAGCTTCCCAAAACCTATTTTTATGACTTTTAATTTGTAATTAATGTTATCTTCCTCTCATCTTCCAAAAAGTCACATTTATAAAAAAAAAATGGAACCAATAATGGTTTTAACCCCCATCAAAAATTGCGTGACTCCAAACGTTAAAATAAAATGAAAAAATGGGATCGCATAATTTAAATAACGTGGCATCCCCCTAAATCCTCGTTGGATATTAATGATCATCCTAAAAGATAATTAACGGATTCAATTAGTCCCGATTAATTTTCAGCCTCATTTGTCGATATGAACGAAAGAAAAAAAAAACGCCAACCAGTAATTATCGTTAAGTCTTGTCAAAAACTTCGTACCACGTGTCAACAGGGCCATCGACGGTGTCGATTCTGTCGTCATGTTTGTAACGCGAGTTTTAAGCAGAAAACTGCAACGTATAAACGATAATAGAAGCCATTCTACCAATTTGAAACGATTCGCCTACAAATTACGTCGCTTTCCTGTAACGCACCATGTTGCACGCGACAATAGCATTTAAACAATGGCCACGGATCATTGTTTAGAATTAGTCACAAACACAACTTAAACAAATTCACGTGACCATGGATTAAATGCCACACATGACCATAGATTTAAACAGTATCACGTGAACATGACAATAGAGTATAGAGTACAGTATGAGCACAGCAGTGCAGTCTAGCAATACAAAAACCATGTTGTCAATATAATAATTTGCGTATGTTTGTATGTTCGTACGTCTGTCACACCAAAATCAGAAATTCTTTTTGCAGTGCAAAAAATTGCAGCTGTTAAATTATTACTCTCAATATAATACACTAGAATAACGTCATGTTGCCGAGCAACATGAGCTAAAATGTTTCCGTCAATGTTGACGGGCATATAGCTAGTACCGTATAAAATGGGTAACTTAAATTAGCGATGATGATAAAATGCACCCATTCAAAGCAGAAATCGACGATTCGTTCGTTCAGTTGATACTGTGCGAACTGTAAAGTATATCTCAAATCTCGTTTTATTCTCACATAACCCACAATTTCACTTCAGTAAAAAAAAAAACCACTTCAATTCCTCGATCTGATTCGTCAAAAAACGACAAAAACTTTAGCTATTACAAAAAAATGTATGTAATTGGACAAACTTTATTCCATTTTGGCTTGATGAGTCAAACCGGTCATCCTTTCATGTGATGTTTATCTCCAGGGATATTTTAATAAATAATATAATAATAATATTTCACAAAGAACTTGTCGACCTCACGATCTTGAGAAATCAAAAAATACGGGTGGTGGTAGATTGTCAACGAGAAGAAAAAAGCAAAATGGGACCGAAAAAAGCACTGGGATATCTCGGTGGGGAGCCTATTAAAATTCCGAGTCCTCTCTCTTTCGACGATGAATTTTCAATTTGGGACGACTTTCAATTGATCCGTGCGAGTGATCTACTTGGGTTTGTTTACAATCCCAATGATTGGCCGGAAATGGAATTGAAAAAGCACCGAAAAAAACAAACAAAAAACAACTAATAACTTTGTTGAGTAACTATAACGAATAGATGGATCCACTGAGTTGAGCCTAAATCTCGATTTATCTACTCGATTCAACACGATGACCAGTTTCAGTTTCCGTTATAACAACGCATTGATTTTTGCAAAGTGTGAACCTGGCTTTACTCCAACTGTGGATTTTCTTACCCCGGCTCGACAAACTGTATAAAATATTAAAAACCATTCTGTACACATGAAAAAAAATAATTTAAAATTCACATGGAGATTAAGAATTTAGCAACCTCCAGCTCCACCTACGACAATGTAGATAAAATAAAAAAAAATCCCATCATCATTTCGTGTAGCCCATCAATGTCATTCGAGTTAAGTGCATTTCAATCGTGTCAACTTCAATCAGTACAGCTTGTCAGCAACAATTTTCCACTTAAGCACCCTTTAGAAAACACGCTTCCCTAACCCACTTTTTTTGTTCAAAATATTTTTTATCTCCATTTTTTTCTCATAGATATACTATTCAACGGTATCGCGTGTGCCTTTTCGTCCAGCCCCCTATTACCAAAGTCCATTATTTTTTTTTAAACGACAACCATCATTAAAACCCTTTGATTACGTATTCCCGAATTGTCTCGAATGAGCTACTGCTGCCGGCTTATTCGTTTTGTTTTTCATCAATATTAAAGCCGAACCACTAATAATAAGGATACAATGGCGCTACTGCCAAGTTGCGTCTTTTAATCGAAACATAAAATGTAGCATTTTACTGTGCCATTGAATTGACTATATCCTAACGTTTGGGTATTTCACTGTTCACCGTTGTTGTGTAAGTTAAAATTTCAAAATTCGTTTCGTAATCTGCAAAACAAGTCAATTTGAAAACAAAAACCAGCAATTTCTAACTACCGTACTGTAGATGAAAGAAAGTCTGTCAATAATGATGGCAGGGAGGATAAAGTATCCAGAATACTTTTTTAACCACTGATTTATTGAGTAATTTTCAATAAATAACCAATATTTTTCGCGAACGTTAGACGATATTAATATCATCATTTACCCTATATCTTAATTTCATCACCTTTTATTTCCGATTTCATCGAATAGATCCTATAAAGATAAATCATAATTTTAAATGTACGTCTCACTATTTAATTTAATAATAACTAAAATTTTCAAAAACATTTGTTTTACTCGTCTAAATCACGTTTATTTTTCCACGTCTCTATTATAGAAAGCATATTAATATAATTAAAATAACTATACTGTATTATTTTCAAGTTGGACAAAATTATTGAATTTGTATTGAAACATTGAGTACCTGAACGTTAATTTTTTTTTTTCAGATGAATTTGTTTTTTTTGCTATCAAAGCCCTTCGATGAAAAGTCGCTGCTGCCCGATTGGGCTTCTCTGCTTCACATGGGTGCACTGCGTGAAAATAACAATCGAGGATAGATTAGTTCACTTACCAATGCTCTATGAATCGCTATTTCTTCCAATTAAATAGCACTTTATAGTGTGGAAAATTATTCTTACATTTTTTAAGCTAAATTTAACAATATAGTTGTGTGCTCGTCAAATAATTTCTTGTTAATAACACTTCTACTCGTTCACCATACCAATTCACTATCAACTATTCACCTGCCTCTAAATAGGCAACTTGCCGTTTTCCCTACAACACTATACAGTACTTGTATAGTGTTGTCTTCCAACCTCTATTAGGAAACTCCCCATTCTCTGTGATCATTCAAACTGCACTAATTTTTGTGCAAATTTCAGAGTTAAGTTAAAACTTCACATTTCATATGGAGCTTAATCCTGATATTTGTACTTATTTACTCTTTGAGTGTGTGAAATTAACAATAAAACAACAACAATAATAACAATAATAATAATAATAATAATAATAATAATAATAATAATAATAATAATAATGACGGGTCTAGAAGTTAACCCGTCAATCATGACGAAACGAGTTCCAGAAACAATGTACTTTGATTTAGGATTCTCCTTTATACTCATTGTTGTTTACATTCACGTTGTTAAGGTAAACTTCGTGCATCAAGAGATATAGTACATGTAACGTACACAACTACTGTATATACGAGCTCGTATAGTGATCTTTTCACCATCACGAAGATCATTATTGTAATTTAAATGCAAACACTCGCATCGCTATGATGAACTATGTGGATCCTGCAATTCACCACAACAACGTGAGTGTAAACAAAAAGCGTTCCAAAGTGGCAGATAGATACACATGCCTGGGTAATTAAACCGGTATACTATAAATAATTAGTAGATGCCTACACGTTTCATTGTCTGTAATGAGCGGTCTGTTTTGACCAACTTCCCGATATCCCAGAAAGCTGAAATTTAAAACGTAAACACAGTTCGCGGTACATTTAAGTTTATTAAATTTTGACGGATCATTGTCGTGTCGATTTCGAGAATATGTCACGTAAAAGTGGAGTTTGTCTCGTAGAGTGTGGCTGACGCTCACAAACACATACTTCAATTCAAGCATTAAGCCAAAACAGGCATTGTTATAAATAAACATACATAGGTATCGGTCTCGGTCGTTATACCGGCAATCATAAAACCTACAATCGAAATACCGACAGTTAAAAATACGTATATGAAATCTAAACATTTTACATTACAGTTTGAAGGAAAGTAAGTATATAACCATAACTAGATATGGAGATACTAAGATTTACGACTACACCTCCACACAAGCGCCGCGCCCCCCGGTGGCGCGAAAAATTTTTCAAATCAAGAGTTAGATTACGTAATATTTAACATTTTTTCATAGTTAGAACTTTTTCAAACAAAAAAAAACAACTTGTTTCTCATGCATTCGTTCATCAACCATCGCCTGTGTTTGGACGCTGAGTCACCATTTTAGAAAATGGGTGTTTTCCGGTTATAGCCAGGCCCAGTCTGATGTTGCTATTTGCTTGTACTTAAATATGGGCTTATTTTGCAAGTTAAGTCAGGGAAAACAAAGAAACGTATTAAACGTATGATACTGTTTTCTTTTCCTAACCTAACCTGCAAAATAAACTCATAATTAAGTACAAGCAACTAGTAACGTCAGACTGGGCCTGGTTATAACCGGAAAGTACCGTTTCAAATGTTTTCATTACATTGTGGACACAATGGATTTATTTATGCAATTTTTTTAATCGAGTAGGAAACCAGGTTGTATCAAAATGGTTTATTAAAAAATTAATATAATATAGGTACTGTTATAATTTATTATACATGAAGAAGTACGTGATTCAAATTTAAACAAGTTGTTACTGTACGTGGACGATCACAGTCTAACAAACTAAAACTGCATGTAAACTATGCAGAATACACGTAATAACGGCATTTGAACAATGGTTACATCACGTGACTTCAACAGCTTTTAAACTAGAGTTACGTGCAGAATGACATGTTGCAGCATTTAAAACTATCGTCAAGTTCCAACTACACTATTATTCAAACTATTCATAACCAATCATCGAAGTTCGTTCACTTGTTGCCTCCATACGAATGAACGCTAACAAGAAACAACTTCATTAGTCGCTAGATATTAAATATTGAGATCGTTTTAATCCAATTTCAACCCGTCTTTATTCTCTCTACAACTTAGAATTCGGAGAACGGCGAGTTGATTCTACAAGTAGAACGCTATCCTCTTGTTAACTACGGTTCGGCTTTAAGCTAATCGATGAGTGAAAATTAATTTTTAACGTGGAATGTGGTAGGAGAATATGAAGCTACCCACCAATTCTCTGGGTTCATCAACAACATCATCAACAAGCACTATCAACTTAACTACTAAACAAGATAGTAGTAGTAGTAGTAGCCCCTATCTATCTATCTAACTACCACCACTTCACTTTTTATCCCCAGTTCATCTTCCCGTGTTAATATTAATTTAAACATCAAACTCGTAAAACAACCTACTTAAAAATACGTATAACTCACTTATTCTATACATTATATCATATTTTTTTTTTATCAAAGTATTCTTTTAGTAAAACTGTAAAAAAAAACAAAAAATTATTTTCACAACCAAGAAAAAAAAATTATCGATCCAACCCGAACATCTTAATTCATCTCCCGCTACATAATATTAAAAACCCCAAAATTCATTTGCAACATTTATAGATTTTTTCCCCAAACCATTTCATTCAGTGTATACAGTATGGAACAAGAAATTAAAAATTCGTTTTTTTCTTCCAAGTCTGGTTTTTGTTGAACGACGGACAGCTTATGACGACCAAAAAAGAAAAATTGTAATATTAAAAAAAGAATCAATAAACATGCACAATGCGACAAAATGTCGTCTGTTTCATCCACAAGGATGATGCTATAAATTTTCTCAAAACGTTGCTTTTTTATAGTATTGTGTACGTCAGTGTAAACTATTAGACAGCTATAAACCATCCCTAGAAATGGCATCATTAATCCCACCCTAAAAGTGTAAAACAAAAAGGCTCAATAAAAACAGTTGTTTTATTTTTATAAAACTATTAGATGGTATAAAATATGATCAACGTTCATATCGATTTTTAAAGTACGGTACCCAAATGGTTTTCGGAAAAATCTTGACGACATTTTGGAAATGTCCCTAAACCGCTTCCAAAGTAATTGAAGCTGGCAAAGTAAACAAAAATTGATTGAATGAAAAACATCGATAAGTTTGTGTTTTAATCACATCTGATTTTTGTAACATGGCCATCGGTTTTTGGGATGTTCTTCGCATTCTTTTGGTAAATCTAAAACCCATTTTACACGGTTTTTAAAAAATGTTTTCAATCAAAGTCCATTGAATCCAATCGTTTTTCTGACGTCATGCACACGTGCGGGCGCGTTTTCGTGCTTTCAAACAACGAAAAACACAGCGAAAGCACTGAAAAGTGCCCGAATGTAGTATGTATAACGTCAAAAAAAGTTAGAATCGGATGAAATTGGATTGAAAGAAGTTTGACGTGTAAAATGGACTTTCGAGTTCCTTCTAATAGCTGATCAAGCGAACAAAAATCGATTAAACACAAAATACCCGATAATTTGGTAATTAAATCATATTAATAATCGACTCTTTTCTTGAAATGATAATCATTTTTGGAAAGTCAGCATGTTTTTGTGATGTCCTAAAATCCTATCCAATAGCCGGAATTAAGTAAAGCGAAAATCGGCTAATTAAAACAAAAGGTCATCGATAGTTTGATCATCGAATCACATCGATAATACGTATTTTTTGTAAAATGGTAATCTGATCATCAAATGACATTTCCAACTTGTTGCTTCTAAAACTTTTCCTTCTGAAAAGTTTCTAACACAACTACGAGACATTCCGAATTTTAGACCGAACGAAGAGTGTAGCTGGTCGTCAAAGTGCAAATTCTCCCAAAACATACAGCAGCAACAACAACCACCACCACCACCACACAAGTTGAGTCGTGAAAGATGAGTCACTTAAAATTCATGGTTGCAAACTTCCTCAATTCATCAATCAACGCTTCTTCAATCAAAAGACTTTTCCCTCCAGAGAACGAAGACAACAAACTAGGATAGTAAACAACACGTGTTTTCCGTCCCGAGGGACTTTCCAAGGGTTAATGATCACCCTCCATCATTC
>JAQIWH010002526.1:0-24068 GCA_034695005.1 Cryptops parisi | reverse complement strand
TACGAAAAAAAAAAGCACTACTGAAACACACTACTAAAAGCCAAAAAATAACAATAGCACGAAGAAAACTAAAAAAATATCCTTACCCTTACGGTGATGAATGGAGTTTGGGATTCGCGGTCTATTCGAAACCGAGAACCGCGGTTCTTCGATGAAGAACCGGAACCGGAGAACCGCGGTTCTCGGTTCTCTAAGTTACAGTTATTACTGCTTATAAGTATTAAATTTTAAATTATATAGTTAGTGCACCTTCAGTATAAATTATCTTTATATTGAATCTAACTTATTTAACTTGTTTTGATTTTTTTTTATTTATCTCGAACAACTTTGGATCCCGTTAGGAACAAGTTAGTTATGTCTAGTTTTTATTTTTCATTTTGCGGTTGTTTTATTTTTTTACGGGGAAGGGGGGGGGGGGAAAGGGTTACGATTTTTCTTTGTAAACTGATATAAGCCTACGTGATATGTTTGAAAACTTCCAGAGCTTTTTTTGTATTTGTGATTTGTTTTCCTAAAACTTAATCAGCCTTGTATTTTTTAAAATACCGTAATGTACATCTCTCTTTATTAATATTTAATATTTCACTCTCAATGTCAGCTTTACTTTTATAAGCAATCCTGGAAAGCATTTTGGTGATCGTGTGTAGGTTTGTTTGTGAGTTACTCTTACTTTTTTCAATGCTCTGAAATCGTCGTCCGTTCAAGCTGGATTTCGGTTCAGGCCATAACAAAAGTGTGGCAAGGACTAAGCCAGGTGAGTAGGGTGGCCAGTGAGACGGTTGTCCACGTTTTGACCAAAACGTTTCAAGCGAGCAATGATATGTAAACCAGCGCATCGTCCGTCATGGAGAAGGAACCACGACACTTTTAAAGCATTGAAGCATTTACTGTAAGCGCAAACTCCACATTTTTAAATACTCACGTGACGACCGGGCATTAGGGGAGAAAAACCTTTGAACAGAGCACCTTTAAACAGGGGGAGGGCATATTAATCACCAAATTAAACTGGAATTTTTTTTAACCAGTTGCTGTATGATTAATAATAATTTGTGTAGACTGTAGAGACAATGGTCCTTCTCTGACTGAAATGCTGGCTACGCCCATGGTGTGACATGTACTGCACATCCATCGACTACATCTCTATCATGTATAAAGTTTTTGAGCAAACGATCTTCCTCCCCGTAATCGGTTCGTGCAATTGTTTCTCTAGCAAAGTGTGGTTTTTCCCTGTTTTTCCTGCCCATGTGTTATTTACAGATGATTCCTATTTTAGCCCTGATGGTTAACAACAAAAACAGTCACGTGTGGAAGGACCAAAATCTACGAGTACATGAGATATTATTTCAATCCCATCACCAGCAGCGGTTCTCCGTTGACATTTAGACTGTGGCTGGATTTTGGTCCAATCCTACCACAGTCAAGTGGTAGGATCGGTAGTGGTAGAATTATTCTACATTTCGTAGGAACAAAACAATGAAGACAAAGTTATTAATATAATCAAATATAATTCATTAGTTAAGCATATAAAATGTACAACTTTAATTTCCCCACCCTCAAATACATCTTCAAAAAGCTAAGGTAAAAAATCAAAAAGACAAAACTTACCCGAGATAACTGACCGGGTGGACTTTATTTTTAAGCCAACGTTTCACCTTCTTCTCCTGAAGGCTTGATCACGACAGAATCATTAATTAACACAAATAAACACAAACCAAAGAAAACACAGGACAACCACAAAAACACCACCAACAGACAAACTTCATCAATCATTGTTGAGGTCACCCGCTCAGTTACCTAGGGTAAGTTTTGTCTTTTTGGTTTTTTACCTTAGTTTTTTGAAAATATAAAATGTGTTTACGTAACGTTTTCTTAAGATGTGAACATTGCAATTAAAAGTTATGGTGATTACACTCAAATGAATTAATTTTCCTTTCAAATAAGAAAACAAATTTGGGGCCTTCTTTATGATCCATTTTTACGTTTTAATTTTCAATTTGGATTTGGATTGAGTAGTATTGCGGAATGAAGCAGGAAGATTCAACAATACAGATTTTAAAATTACATTGTCCATAAATATAAACATCTTGGTTGTGAACATTTTTGTTATAACAATGTAGCATGCTTATTACTGATTGCAGTGCATGCTATTTTGCACGTTTGTTTAATCGAATCGAACCCCGTCTTTCTTGGCTGTTATCACCACAGTTGTCGGTCTTTGGTCGAATGATGAAGAACGTGTTCTAAAGCAGCCATGTCTGTTTCTTCAGGCTCAATATCTTGGCGCCAGTTTTCCTCGATGTCGTTGTTGTCTTTTCTTGTTAACAATACAGCGTTTATGGGGTGAGAAAAGGTCTTTTCATTGATGAATAGCATGCAGAAACTTGCATCCATTATCCGTGTTTTGCAAGTGTGAAGATGACTTTCAACTTGGTTTCCACGTATAAAAATTGTGCAAGACGTTAAGGTGACATCGTTCGGTTCAATTTTGTTACTGTGATAACGATGGATGCCCACCACCACGTTATTACAACTGATTTCGAAGTTTGGTCACGATGATAGGCGGACATAACTGGAGACGGTCCACCAGTCTTCGTGCTGGCTATTAAAAAATCGCCAATCAGAGGTGTTACTGTTGCTTCGATACGGTGCGAATATTTCATCGGCGTTCGGCATTACCGTTTACCCAACATGTCTACCTAGAAATTGTTAAAGGAGCAATTAATCATGTGGTCAAAGGCATGTAGTGAACTTTTTAATTGCAGTGAACAAATGAACATTCAGTGAATAAACCATTCATACTTTAAATATGATAAAGATCGTAGGCTTTGTACCATGACATAAGTTAATTTACCTTATCATGTCTCATGTTTTTATGCTTGTTATAGGTACGTTACGCAAAAGTAAAACTCTAGTATTGTAAATCTTACATTCAAGAGTTGAATTCCGATGATGGTTAATCAGCAAATGAATAGGATTAATCCGCTCGCAGATCAAGATATTCTTGGAGTTCTTGGGGAATATCAAGTTCTTCCATTCAATGCGGGAGTTGCCACTTGTCGTAGAGACACTTCCTGGTACTATCTGTAAAAAAAATGTTATTTTAAATTATGCGATTTGCGTATTTGATAAATAAAGGTTGCCTGCTCAAGTGTTTTAGTTCAGCAGGTTCTTTATACAAGATAACAGGCACGGTATAGTCTTCAGCCAACTCGGACATAAGAATAGCCACATCGTCAAGTTGGATGTAGTTTTAGAATTCTTACATCACATGTTCACTGCAGAGGTCAATGTTGATTCGCGAAACCCTTCTGAGCAGATAACAGAATCATTTTTTCGATGAAAGAGAATAACCGCCCCCTTGTTGAACTTCGATTTCCACATCTTGGTAAAGAGGGAGATCTGTGATGGAAAGAATGAGAATCACATCGGACTGACTGTATCCTATAAGAAAATTACAATTGTAAGATGAATCACACCGACACCGGCTTACTGTTCCGTTTGTGAAAGACTGAGTTCGATTCGATTAAAACAAACGTGCACTTCGATCATGCACTTCGATCAGTAATAAGCATGCTCCATTGTTATAACAAAAATATTCACAACCAAGATGTTCTTATTTATAGACAATGTAATTTTAAAATATTATTGTTGAATCTTCTTGTTTCATTCCGCAATACTATTCAATCCAAATCCAAATTAAAAATTAAAACATGAAAATGGATCATAAAGAACACCCCAAATTTGTTTTTTTATTTGAAAGGAAAATTAATTTATTTGAGTGTAATCACCATAACTTTCAATTGCAATGTTCACACTTTAAGAAAACGTTACATAAACACATTTTATATGTTCAAAAAACTAAGGTAAAAAATCAAAACGACAAAACTTACCCTAGGTAACTGACCGGGTGACATCAACAATGATTGTTGAGGTTTGTCTGTTGGTGGTGTTTTTGAGTTTGTCCTGTGTTTCCTTTGGTTTGTGTTATTTTTGTTATTTAATGATTCTGCCGTGACAAAGACGCCAGAAGAAGAAGGTGAAACGTTGGATTAAAAATAAAGTCCACTCAAAAAAAGTCAGTTACCTAGGGTAAGTTTTGTCTTTTTGATTTTTCACCTTAGTTTTTTGAAGATGTATTTGAAGGTGGGGGAATTAAAATTGTACATTTTATATGCTTAACTAATGTATTATATTTGATTATATTAATAACTTTGTCTTCATTGTTTTGTTTCTACGAAATGTGGAACATAAAACAAATATATAAATAAAAATTTGAAACTAGGAAATTTCGAAGGGACAATGCAATTCCACCCCAAGCTGGTAATCGCTGCATCAGGTAATATAATTTTCAACAGAAAACAAAGATTGAAAAAACCCTTGTCCCAACCCGAACCAGGCAGCTCTCTTATTATGCTTCTAACTTTGTCTGTCCCGGTAGCTGAGCGTGTAAGAGCGTCTTTTCGCGAGTACGAGAGGTCCCTGGTTCGATCCCAAGCTGGGACTCGGATTTTTTCAATCTTTGATAACGATGTTCCAAATAAACACTTGTTGAGATTAACTAAAAATTAAAACACTTTTCGCACTAAATTCCGCTTCCCGGATTTAATGGTCACATTATTTTATTCGAAAATCACAATTTGTTTCTTTTAGTTTAAAAACTCATAATTTATTATCATAATCAAAATATCTTTATTCTTCCTTCATCACGAGCTCTCAACTATTCACCAACAATGGTCCTATTATTACATTTGTTCAATAAAAAGTCCAAACAAACATTGACGGTGGTTAGTGGTTGGTAGCAAATCCAATTTATAGCCTGTAACTGTTTAGTTGCGTGCGTTTGTCGCAATGAGGCGTTACCACCTAAATGGATTGAGACGTTAATAGCATCACGGACCAATCCGACGGCACGACTGCCATTTTCAACAAGGGAAGAGGAGGACACAAACAGGCACAGGAAACCTTTCCACCTTCGTAGAGCTGTTTGTATCTACGTTTGTTATATAATTGTTGTAAAGACCGAAATTATGAAGCTTTTAAGCCGAAGAAGATACGGTATGTGCTTTGTTTATATTGTCTGTGCATGCAATCAGGTTGCCACACAATCCATAAGGTGCTTCCACCTCGCATAAAATTGATAAAACCATAGGGTAGTCATCCTACCTCGTTCGTCATGTTACCCCATCTTCCCCTAAAGCACGTAATTGGCGGTTTGGTAAAAACTGCTTTTAGTTTTAATGTTAATAACATCACCAAGTTCCATTCATCTTTGTTTAATTAGAAAATAACATGACAATAATACTTGCAATTTTAAACTAGACTAGTCGAAATACCCATGTGACACACAGCTGACCGTAACCGATAACATTTGAAGAGCTCATTTCCAAAACGTCTCACCTTCATTTTAATCATTTTTGAGGTAAGAAACCTTGTCTATTATCTGTGCATAGCTGATTCCAAATATGTTATTTTCAAGACTCAAATCTTATTATTTCCTACTGAAAAGCAATTTCAAAAACCAAGTTTATATACAAAGTCTATGGTCAAATGAATGAAAAAAATCTGTTTCCTCAAAAATTTTGTTTTCGGATTTAAGACGTTTTGGAAATAAGCTTTTCGGTTGTGGATTGATTTTTTTTTAGAAATTAATAAAGAAAAACTACCACGAATTCTGTGCTCCCCCACTTTACAGTGTAGCAAACTTTACAGTGACGAGTACACTTTAAAGTACACTATACTAAGGCAAGTCTTTTGGGCAATTGCTCATCTGTTTTGCAGATCATCACTTTCAACTTTTACCAATTTGGTCGTTAAAAATATAATTATTTGTTAAAACAAAAAATATCAACAATCAACGTCAAAACAATAATTATATGGTTAATATAATTAAAATTATTGTTGCATTATAATTACAGCACTACTACACCGACATGCAGCATAAAAGCTTTGCAAAAAAAGCAAAAAATTAAAATTTACTTAACATTCATTTTAAATTAAAATATGATACTTTGGGATTAGATGCCCTGCTAACCTGCTATATTAATACAACTCTAGTAAATGTATAGTCGACGAGGAATGCAACAAATTTGTAAAATTAAGACACATACTTTTATTTCATCGTAAAATTGTGAATAAAATAAAAAGAGAAAAACAAAATATTACTTTACAATCAAAATATAAATTTTAACGGCCACACATGTTTTTTTGAAGCCTCGAAATATTTTTGTTATGAAACCGATTTGAAAACAAATAAAATACCAGTAATAATAATAAAAAAATGAGAATAGAAATTAGCAATATCATTTGTGTTCTCGTTCTCCATTGTTCTTCTATCACAGTCTCTTAAAAATCTTTTCTGAATTTACAATTTAACTTTTAGTATGCACGACAAAGACTTTTTCATTATGCAGTTTTACATCCATTGCCGTGAACCGGCTGACATGGAAACTGTTGTGCAGCTAGCCCTCACTGAAGAGGCTTTGCAGTATTCCAAAACATGTCACGCCCGAATTCAGGTAGCTGAGGTAGTGCACGTGGAAGAGCAGCAGGCTACGAGCACCGAAAGCGCTGTTTCCACGGAAAAAGGAAACTCCTCCCAAGAGTGCGGGAACAAGAAAGGAAAGCTGAGAACAAAGAAAAAGAAGGCAAGCATCAATGAGCAACCTGGTGACTTGCATGATCAAGGTACTCTGTACACTATGGTCCCTGGGCCTGCTATGTGTTACCAACAGAGTGGATTCGTATACAATCCAGGTATGGGAGCACCAGCGATTGCCGCTCCGGCAAGGGCTCCTGCTCCACTCCGAGCCATGTACAGGTGTTACACATGTGGCTTGACAGGGCATTTCCGTCAAAATTGCCCTTTCAGGTATCAGGTTGGACATGGAAATCCTGTGCAGTCATTTTGACCACCAAGAATGCCGATGCCTGTGCCTTCTGAGGTTCCCATGATAGGATTGCACCCTCCATGGATTCTGCCATTGACATTGACCAATCTTATCCCACCACCGTAACCTACGGACAAGAGAAACTTTTGGATGTATTGGATGCCACAAGGGATGGCCAGTCTGGAAAAATCTTGGCACAGTGTGGAAGGGTAGATGATAGGTCCAACCAAGGAGTTGACCCATCCAATGAAAATCGAGCAGTGATAGCGTTACCTGCTCCGGAAGGTATCAGGCCAGCGGCACCACCTATTATCGACATGCACGCAATGAGGCTGGGAAATGGATGGTTCTGCTTGTGAGTTGCCTCTACAAGTCAGAACGAGCCCACATGTCGAATGCTCAAACATAGCTGTTTTATTGCAGGCAGGAATTCACTCATTGGAAAAAGGTAGATGGTTGCACAAGACTCCAGTGCTGCAGGGATACGTATACTATCAACCACTTGAGTTTTTATTGGACACAGGCGCTTCCTCATTCGCACTCTCTGAGAATTACGTGGAGAAGATTTCCAACCATGTAGCTGTGATGACAGCTACGTAAAAGGGATAAGTGCAGATTTAGTGCCTGTGAAGGGAGCATGCAGAATTATCTTCACCATAGAATCTCCAATCTTGCAGCACACCGTCCTAGTTTTAGGAGGTTCGTTTAATAAATGCACCGCTGGAATCCTGGGCATTGATTTTATGCGCACATACAAAGCCATTTACGATGCCAGGACCAATCAGTTATGGATGACCGGCTCTAAGTGCCAGTTTCGAGAAGCACCCCGAGTCTTTACCGGATGGAAAGAAAAAACCCTCTTGGTGGAGCAGCCGATGGAAGAAACCTTTTGCCAAAGAAAAAAAATTGGTGGAAATCTTGGCGAAGAGGAAATGTGGGCTCAGGAAAAGCAAGGCGAAAGGGATAGAAGAGGTTGCCGGTGCCGGTGCCGGTTACCGGCACCGGTTGCTTGGTGCCGGTTGAGAGGCTATGAGGTTTGGTCTCCTGAATCCTGGGACATTTCTGTAAACATGCTTTTAGAGTTGCCCACTTTGCCCACGACAACAGAACCAGAATAAGCTACTGAGATGCAATTTTGTAAGTATTCAAGTCACTTAGAAACAAATCTGCAAGACAAATTGGTGGATTTTCTTACGTCGTTCCAGACTACGTTCGCCTCGGAGTTAGGAGTAATGGGTGTAACGCTAGTTTTAAGGCACAGAGAAATTTTTGTTATGTATGTCTGTATGTATGTCACACTGAGAGGGAAAGATCATAAAGGATTAAAAATTTTTTTTTAAGAAGCCTGCTCATTGGCTGCTACCACTTGTCGGAGGTCTCGTCCATTGGGGTAGTCC
The DNA here is from genome assembly GCA_034695005.1 of Cryptops parisi. NCBI lineage: Eukaryota > Metazoa > Arthropoda > Chilopoda > Scolopendromorpha > Cryptopidae > Cryptops > Cryptops parisi. Next base: position 15,784 of record JAQIWH010002526.1, on the reverse strand, counting down.
TGTCGTCCTTGGTTTGCGGTTGCTGTTCAGTTGGCTTGTTGTCGTCTTGGAGTCCGGTAAATAGCTCGCCCGGTATTGTGTGGTCGGAAATAATATGCTCTCGTTAACAGGAACAAAACATAGTTTATTACTATGTGCAATTCATTAGTTGTCATTAAACTCTTACCGCCATGACTTGTTAGTCAACGTATTTACAAAGGATTCGTTGAGATCATTCTTCTTCATCAATGGCTGCTAACATTCCAATCGTTTGTATTTTTCTCAACGCTTTTACAACCGACTCGTTTCGCTGCCAGAATACAACTGCTTTAACAATAAGCACAACAACTTCAACTAACTAAACAATACGCACGTTTTCATGCTTTGAATAAAACTTAATTCAACCAGTTGTACTATAAATAATACGCACTGATTATTTTAGTCCAACAAACATTAGTTTGGTCTGTTTGTACCAATACACAACTTCTGCTTGGCAAATACCAATATACTTTCAACTATCTAATTTTACAATTACTTTAACTACAAGTCTAGTGAAATTAATCTCACTAACTCTCAGGTAAGTACAGCAATACAAAATAGGCCTGGAAGGGAGCGATGCAACGTGGGCATCAATCGTCCGGCCAACTAAAGGTCAACCGACCAATTGATCAACCGACTCGGGTAGGCACAAAAAGAACCCAACACATTCCTCACCCGTGACGCGAGACGACATTCCATTAAACCTATGGAAAATAACGGGAAAACCACGACGAAGGCGATTGAAGAGAAACAGATAATGTAAAAACCAGCAAAAAGTATGAAGTGAAATAATAACGAACAATGTTGAGGCGAATTAAAATTAACGAGTGGAGCCAAACAGGCACTAAACTGAATAAAGTTGGTGTGATGGCGACCTTGATAAAGTATAAGAGTAATGAATAAAACGGGGTGCCAAACAGACACTAGATGAGTAAAACATAGTGTGATGGTGAAATAGAGGTGAATTAGACAAAAATTGTATGTGTATGGCAGTGCATGCTTGGATGCCAATGTATTGTTGAGATGGGGATGAGAGTAATGTAAACAAAGTGCGTTGGGAATAAGAATTTTTATTTTAATTAAATATGTGTTTTAATTAAATTGTGCTGGCACATTAGGGGCAGGGGCTCGAGCCCATCGCACATCCGCGGTCCTCTGGATCATCGGGGGAAGCTGGTGTGTCTGGTATACTCAAATTAATAAAAAAATTCAATTTTAGGCTTATCAGTAAAAATTTCAATAAACTTAAAATTCGACTGAACCTGGAAACATTTTGACAATGGGGTTAAGAAAAATTATAAACTTAATCATCTTAAGTTTCCAAGAAAAGGGGTCACCAAATGAGTAAGCAGAAAATGGCATACCATGTCGACCCTGGAGAAGCGGTGGGGAGAAGACGATCGTTACCGACGTCCAACTGCAAGACAGAGCAGCAGCGACCAGGCGCCAGACGAGGGGGGATGATGCGACCCAGGATGCGAGGCAAGAAGAGCATTTTCAACAGAGTTGTCATGCAGCCTCTGACCTGACAACACGTCCAACTATGAGAGAAAAAACGCCACTTTGAAAGCAAGCAGTTGTTGAGTAGCCACGACGCGGAAATCAATCATTCACACCGAGTTATCTCTCTGCTCCCGACCGTTGACCGCCCACGCCGTGACCATCATCGCCCAGCACTAAGATGTCAATGCTACGATGTGAATCGTCTCGCCCAGAACCAGTCACAATGGGTATCGTAGCCTGTTGGTCTTTTAGTCGCTAAGGTTGTCATTGAATGCGTAGCACTGCTTGCGTTGTAGTTGAATATGTTCTTAGTAGAGAGTATGTTATTGTACATGACAAATATTAGTGTATTCATTTTTCTTCTGCCGAGTTGGTGTCTAATTAGCTAAGTCTGTTCATGAGGTTTTTTCATGTGGTAGGTTAAGCATGCACAGTACGCCAGGGAAAGATAGACGGAGTTAAAAGAAAACTGGGGAACGGTTGTCTGTGACAAAAATTCCCGAACCATTGCCCTTAGTAATTTCAATTAATGATCTGCTGTTGTTATTCAGCCGACGTAGTGGCATGAGAAACGAGGACAGAAAGTGTATCAAAAAGTCGAAAATTATTTGTAGTTGTTGGGTTAATTCGAGTAAAGATTGACGTGATGGTTGTGTAGAGTGTTGTATGATATCGTATATGTGTAGTGTGATTAAGAGGTTGCAGTACTCAGTATCAGTGACAAATAAAAAAACTCTTTGAAAACGTGGTGTAGGGAAATCCATTGTTGTTTTGCTTTTAGACAATTTCGTGGGAGGATCTGGGGTCATCGGGTGATTTTCGGGGCTTTCAGTTTCAGCCATTTCTAACGCAGCGAGCTGTCGGCGAGTCGGGTTGGATAAGGTACTTGCTCACCAAGAACGACCAGACAAACCCACTATACGTATCCAGAAGATCACGACGCATCGTGGAAGCTCGTAGGCGAAAGAAGTGTAGTTTTAAAACTCCTCTCTCTGACCGCTGCTCTGCAACACCAGAGTCTCGCAGCCGAGAAAGGGAGAAGAGAAGCTAGCGCCAAGCACGGGAAGCGCACACCCCGGCTGGCCGAGAATGGTCTATCTTGCACGGCCAGAACAGGTAGGCCTTTTGCCGGATGTGGGAGTGGATTCACGCGTAAGCTTGGACATAGATTAACGTAGTTAATTGGGTTTAATTAAAGGAGCCTCAAAATCCCAACAGTAGCTATCCCAACGTTAACCTAGCCAAGAAAGTGAGACAAGTTTTCTACACTCAAACAATTAACTTTAGATGAATAGCTAACAATGCATGGCAACCTAATTGCCGTAAAACTTTATTAAACCAAGTTTTATCTAACCAACCCAAACTTTGCAATATCAAACATTACTAGAAAATGTTACTTAAAAGCTAACGCTGGCAAAATAAAAATAAAAATAAAACCAGCTACACTCCCCAACTCGTACTCAACAGTCACTTAATGTTCCAGTAGTAGATTCGACAGATGAATGACTCTTTCACGTTGGCAGCGAAACAAAGGAAACACCTTTCGAGCATGAAACTTGTGCGAGTAATGATGGGCTATCAGCCTAGAAATTATTTTTTTAGTAAAAATAATTTTTTTTTACTATTATGTGAGTGAGACCTTGAACAAATTGACAATAGGCTAATTTTATATATATATATATATATATATATATTGTTGGAAGTGGACACGACCACCTACCAGGACTCGACCAGTGTTGCCTCTTATTGAACCGCTCTCTTTCCAATTACCCGCTGCAGGCCTTCGTGATCGTAGTGGTGTATGGGGTTTTGCATTGTGTAGTTTTTTTGATGCGGGGTCACCAAGCAGTTGTTTACAGTCTTGATGACTTCACCCCGTAATGCCAGCCTAACACCAACCCAAGCAACAAATGACAATGTGACAATGCCGACCACAAGTGTCCAGTCCAATACCAGTTTAATTTCACAACTATGCTGATCGCCTACAATACAACAACAGTAGGCTAAATCTTACAACAATCTTACAAAACATTTTGTTCAAAATAAAAAAATTAAGGTTCAAATACTAGGCTTTCACATTATGGAACAGATCTTGAGATCGAACTTTCCTTTTCCAATCTTCCATTTTAGCAATCGTCTTCTCGTCCTGCAAGTGGTCATTGCACCCGAGTATCATGCAGACAATCTCCAAATGATTTTCTTTGTTCACCAATTGCTCGACAGACTCGAAACCAGGATTCGACATGAGATACAAAGACAGTTCCCGAACATTTTTCAAAGGATTCACGGCAGGATTTCCGCTAAATCCCCATTGTTCAAACTCCTCTGATACGGATTGATGGTCAAACATGTTAAATCGAAGCAATGACACAGCGCCATTTTCAAATGCTAAAACGTTTCGTTGCAATAGGGTTCGAACTTCTAGGTGAGCAAGTTGGGGAACTTCACACCGTTTTTCAACTCGTAATTGCAGAAGCTGTAGACGTAGGCGCATTCGAGATGCTCAAGCTTCGGACAGCAAACATCAATCGCACCGAGATCGACTTTGTCCATGATGGTGATTTGGTGATTCTTAACTTTGACGCTAGTTGTTCTGAGAAGTGGTAACATTCCCTTTTCAAACGTGCATTGACCTTCTCCAGTCACACGGATGGTGTCCAAATGTCGTAAACGACCCAACACGGCGAGCGCTTTGTTCGATGGACCTACAAGATCCAAACACGTTACCAGGGGACACATGTGCAATGCAAGTTTCTAAACTATCGGCAACTAAAATTCACAAGTAACTAGATGAACTTGTTACTTCTAACTTCAAGTAGATTTAGCTGATTATTCACACTTAATAGTTACATTGCCCGTTTAACATGAGCTAAGCTTTAACTAAATGTTTTAGGGTTTCTTGGTTATTGAATAATTGAAAGTGTCAAAGCAAGCATTAGCCTACAATTGTTGAGTTTGTTTCGCCTTGATTATTAATTAGCACAGTTCAGGTAAGCTTGCTGTTCAATTGACTCAACAGATGATAATAGACAGTTTAAGATATACAGTAGTGTTTCTCTAATACGATGTATATCGGACCAGCGGGTGTCGCAATAGTGGATTTCTGATTTGGAGTGATTTGGGAACAAATCACTCCATTAATACACCAAACTGATCACACGATACAGGGTACTGTATGGATTATCAAAACACCCGAATCGACGCAACGTTTGTATATGTAAAGTCGTAATCGTGCTTAAAACACGTCAATCGAAATTTCAGCAGTTTCGCAGCAGCAGTCTTGTTGGCAGCTTTATTGATAGACGGCAGCGTTAGAAGGTTGTGAGAAATATTATTGAAAACAAATAAGAATCATTTGATAATATTAACTTATTCACAAAATATACAAAGTTATTCATTCTATATACTTACTGATTTGTTAACAATGAAAGAGTTTCTATATATATATATATATATATATATATATATATATATATATATATATATGTGTATAAAAAGAGAAAAAAAACTGTTAATTCACTATTTTTTCTTAATTGTTGTTGATTTTTTTTTCTTCTTGATGAGTTGGTTGTTCCTTTTTTCTCTTTGATGGTTGATTGTAGTTCTTTCCTTGTCCTGAAAGGAATGATGAAAATACAGTGTAATGACATTTGTTTTATCATGTTTTAACTAGAATAAATACTGTGTTCTTTCTTGTTTATCAAATAACTGTTGATTAGTTAAAAAATTGACTGTCTCAACATGCATCAATCACACCTAAATGGATTTCTTTCTCAAGCCTAATCTCTCAAAGGTCTCCCATATCCGTACCGCACTCGTTGATGGTTGCTAGACAAAGCAAGTGAACATTAAGCCTTGCTGTTTCATTAAGTCCCTGTACGTGAAATCGTCGAGGAAAAATCGTTCCAGTTTCTGACATCTTGGACTATTGTGCTTGTCAACGCACAATTGTCTCCACCCAATTTTGGTCAACGATTTAGAATCAAAGTGTAGTTCTACTAGATTGAGGCAGCCTTGTCCGACCGCATCGATGGTTTGGTCGTAACACATAACGCGATGCAGTAGAAGATGCGTAACGTTGGTCAAAGAAAAGGCAAGTTCGACAAACGTGTCGACCGAACTTTTCGGTTCTTTGAGTTTCGAGGGTGCCAACTCCAGCGAGAACAGCAACATGCAAAAAGTGTTGGCGAACGGAAGGATCATCCGTGTCAAGTCTGCCAATTGCATGTCTTTCAGTCGTACGTTCGAAAAGTCCAAACGATCCAACTTTCGTGTGAGGAGTAAACGGAACACGGATTTACCTATGGCCACCTTCGACTGACCGAGGAGTCTCGGCAGTTCTTGCACAAAGCTTTCGTACGAGGGTAGGCACCGAAACGGATTTTTGTTCAAGTCGAACCAAGGAACGTCCTTGGTGAGGTCAATTTTGTTGAGATGAAGTAAGATGTTTTTCACTTGCTCGAGACAGATGTTTTTCAGTGTTTGGGGTTTTCTGGGTGTTGGCATTGTTCTTGATTTTCGCTACTGTAAACCGTTAAATTTTGTTTAATAAAAAACATTCTCACGAAATGGGGGGAAATAACAGGCGGAGCAAATTCAATCCATTTTTATAAGAAAACATATCATTGTAAATATATGAAACTTAGAAATGTTATGATTAATATTGTACATCAATCACTTACTTTACGATGGGTGTAGACTATTAGTTATTGAACCATCATGTTGAAGATGAACGGTTGAAAACGAACGTTTAGTTTGTGTTTCCAAGTTTGAATTGTTAACAAGTGATTTAAAAAAAACTGCATTTTTGATAACCTCTTTTTCAACCTCGTAATTATTGAAACAAAAACACGTGAAAATACATTTTTGGCTGAAACACGTTAAGTGTCTATTTGGATAGACCCGTTTCATACTTTCAACAATGAATGGCAGCTCGTGCAATGAGGTAGTGCACCATTTGGCAGGAAATAAACTATCGAAAATCATTTATTTTTGTGTACAATAATGTGTGCAAATTGCTTGAAATGAGTTAAAATGTGAGCAAACACTTTTCGAGAAAAAGCGGACCCTTCGTGTGACAAAATCTCAGAATTGATTAAACAATAAACATTGATCAGTTTAAATTTCGTATGAAAAATGTTCCACTGCCCCAACCTATGTTCAAAATTTCAAACAATTTAGTTTAAAGTAAACACTTTAAACCAGGAGAAATCAAATTTTTCAAAAAGGGTTTCTATTTAGAATTGTTCCGGTATTTGTGCTGCTGCGGAAGATGGAAAGAACGGGAGGAGAGTTGTTCATGTACTTACCAACCCCGACCCTCATGGACAAAGTGGGCCCGTCAATGAGGAAATGAACGAGTAAACACTTTAACTTTCCTGTATAACACAACTACAGCTTTGTAATGCTTTCCTGCGCATTGCTACAGCGCAGTTGCGCTGTGCTACAGCGCAGCACAGCGCATTGCTACAGCTTTTGAAGGCTTTTCAACATATCATTGCGCATAGCTACAGCTTGTAGCAACAGATTTTGACAAACGATTGCCAATCTTTTTGTTAATCTTTATGCGGTTTTTGATTTATGCGCTCTTTTCTAACCGGTGTTTAATATTTTATTTTCATAAAGGTTATATGAGGACTTGGTTACTGGACTCAAAACGATTGCTACGCACCATAACCGTGCATTGTAGGAACTACTTTTGCGCTTCTCTTCCACTCACTGATCATGGCCTGCATCCTACCATGACTTATAAACGATAATACATTATTAGTTATTACGTTATTATAAAACTGTTTCTTTCTAGCCAGAGGCTCACCTAACAGTAATCAAGTTGAAAGGTTTATCACAAAAATTACAAAATTGCTGTTTAGCAGAACTTGAAACAAAAATAATCAATACATCATCAATCAATACATATATTTAATATGTATCGATATTAAGTGTCGAGTTACTACATATCGACATATCGATAACTACATATCAGCAGTTAAATGTTGACACTGTATCCAGTAGTACAAATATCGAAAAATATAAAGTTTAAGATAAAAATAAAACTCGTTCTATTAAAAATATATTTATAATCATTAACAAAACAGCTTAAATCCTTATAAATTTGTAAACACAACTTTCACAAATCAGCGAAACATTTGTCTTTACGCCTCGGTTCCATGAAGTTCTCCTTACCCATTTGCAACTTGGTCACATTCAATTCTCTCATTCACACTCACTGCATGGAGTTCCCCCACATGTGCCCTGTGCAACTTGACGTGTCACCATCCACACGAGCCTTTGATCAAGAAGTCCTATCAAGCGGACGCTGGCAGTTAAGTACCAATTCAAGGATTGTCAGAGAGGCCTGAGTGGCCATTGCGTGGGTCTGAGAAGGAACTCAGGCAAAAGTTGCATAGGATGGATTTCGCAGCAAAAAATGTACAACAGGCCTAAAAAATTAGATGTTTCTGCTTACTCGGATTTGGCTGGATAATTTTCTCTTCTTTCAATGTAGTACACTCGAGCGACTAGTCGGGTATTGATCACTACAGTTGATGCAGCAAAACTGGCAGGGATATGGGGATGTTACATGATCCAGCAGCCTGCAAAGGCCACTCATCTTAACTGACAAACAGCGCAGCTGCCCATGTCCATACGTCTGACCAAAAAAACCGCAAGAGATATGGAATGAACGGCCGAACAGGAAGATTTATGTAAGCTGCCTTGATCTCTGTGGGCACAGTTGGGGTGGCAAACATGAGGATAAATCCTCAACTCTCTCATTACCCTGTTTTTGTATGAGACTTTGACCACTACGACATGATGCCGTTGTAATTTCTGGACGATCTCCACATCAGTGGAGAAGGAATCCATAAGTCACTTCTTTACAGGAGTCTCGCGACTGATTCACACCCACAGTAATGAGAGAACCATCAAGAGAGTTCACAGCAAAGAGCTTCCACCCCTGCTTGGCATCTCGAACTTTAAGTAAAAGACTTCTGCTATGCAGTTTAGACACACCCTGAGGCTCACCGACTTCAGCAACTAAGTGACAGTAAAGACGAATTGGAGAGACCACCGTGAATGAGTCATTCGTTCGACTTACAAAAAATGTGTTGTTTGTTAATGGAACAACAAGATAAACACTAGACAAAACATTATTTACAACATTACAAACATTTTCATAAGTCACAAAAGAAAGAGGTTTTTTTTGCAATAATCACCATGATGATTTGCAGTTGTTCAGCCTCCATGCTAACCACCCACCGCGAAGCCTTACAAGAGGATGTCTAAAGTAAAGTCACCAGCTTTGGAACATCAGTGATACATGGAAGCTATAGCCTTAAAAACTTCTGTCTATCACCCGGACAGTTCCTTTTGGCTCACCTTAGCTGATGCAGTACAGCCAAACCCTGAAAACCTCATAACCTTGCATCAGCTGCCGATTATCCTAGTACAGGACCCTTGTCTTGGACAAGGGTCCTGTCTTGGACAAAGCCGTGTTTGCCAAAGCAGTGTTTGCAAGCACTGTTGGTCAAAGCAATGTTTTGGTCAGCATGTTCTCTGAGTATTTTGTACGGAAAACAAAACATTTTACCTCTGACAACATTTTTTGCATATTGTAAGACTGAAACTAGGCAGCTACACAATTTTTTGGGGCTGAAAATATTTGTTGCTTCTCTATTAAATTTGGATTTGCATTTTTCTTTTGAATTTTATCTTTCATTACCCTCATTTTTTAAATATTTTTAATTACATTATTTGACCCGAGGAGATTAAAATTGGATATTTGTGTTATTTTTAAGTACTCCACACGTAAAGGTAGATAGGTACTTGGGGTTTAACTAGGGCATCGACTGGCTTTTATAGCTTTGTCATTTGGCCCTCATACTCTATTTAAATTAGAAGTACAAAAATAATGATGAGATGGAGACGATAAACACGGAACAGGGTTTTATGATGCAGGAGGAAACTGGATGCCCCGAGAAAACCTGCCCTCGCGGTGTTAGACTCTAAACTCAACACGTAAAAAAAAACAACAAAATCTGGGGGTATTCTGAACTCGCTTGGGTGATATGTTAAGCAATGACAATTTTGTGACAAACTTGTCATGATTTATCATGCAGGCCTGCATAACTATGGATTGTGGGCTGCATGTTGTTCACCTGGACTTAATAATTACTATGTATCCCTCAATGACTATACAGAGTACAAAATTGTAAATTTCAGTAAAGAAATTTAACAATTAAACTAAATGTTAGTTGATTCTTAAAATTAATCAATATCAATTGACAATAATCGATTATGTGGCCTGTATCTCCTTGTTGCAGTTTGGCCAGTCTCACTTTACAAGTTGCGCAGTCCTCAGTCCTGATGTAAACAGATCTATACCTTTTCACACTTCTGTACTTGTATTATTGATGCATTATTGTCACCAGGTGATGGTAACGCCTAAGCTATAATTAAACTTTTATATAATAAGTAAATAAAAAAAACTTTTTTGGGATAAACCTTTTGACATGCTACTGTTTTTGTAACCAAATTTTAAAATAATTTTAAATCAGCACGTGAAAACATATTTTTGTTAATTTGTGTTGTCATTTGTGTTAACCCTGTATAGATAGAACCGAGAATAACTGCAAATAACTGAAACTGCGGACGCCGAGTCAGCGGATGCAGAGGTCTACTGTATATTGTTTTTTTACAACAAGCACTCAGAAAATCAATTTTGATATCAATGAACAAACTTGTTGCTATGCAGCTATGCACGCAAGGTGGTATTGATTAAAATAAAAAAATTTAACAACGGCTTACTCTAACCATTACAACGGAACGTAACACACAAACTTTCATAACAGTGAATTTTAATGGGAATATGTATAACAACAGTTGTATAACAAACATGTTGTCAGTATTTATTGGTATATGTATTGTTATTTTGTTGACTACTCATGATGCAGGTAAATGTGTTTTTTTGTAAATTAGGCATTTTTTATTCAATTTTTTTTTTTTTTTAGCCATTATTGTTTTTTTTTAGATTACATGAATAAATTTTACATGAGATTTTACTTGGCAAATTTGGGTATTAATATACATAATGATTGTCAACTACTAATTTTACCCAGCGAAGCAATGTTTAGTAACTAGCTAAAAGCCCATCATAAGATGGGCAGTTTTCAGAAACTGAACCAAAAACCTCAGTCAAATTTCAATCTTATTTAAACTCATTTACTTTCTTGTTTGTTTCAAAACAATAGGGACATTTTGAAAAACATTACTATTATTAGGGGTTTTGCAAGGCATTCACAACAATAGATTCAAACTTTCTGACAATGTTATTTATTATTAAATGGTTACTATTATACCTTCATTTAATAATCATGGACCTAACAATGACAGAATGATGGACTTCAAATGTTCATATCTCAGAATTGAAATAACAATACAAGTTGAAAATAATTGGCTTGACCTACAAATTTACATCAGAATGTCGTGTGTTAATTCACAACAGAATGTCGTGCCAATCTTATCGATGGGGGCAGTGGCTTTTGTTATGTGTGAATTGCTGTTATGTGTTATGTGTTATGTATTTATGTTGTGTTCTTGCTGTTATGTGCAGAGGTGCAGCCAGAATATTTTTAAATTTAGGGTTTCAAAGTGCACAATATTGTTTTCTCATTTAGCAACTGGTTGTCTGCTGGTTTATTTTTGACGTGAATAACGTCTATATTCGAGGGTACATCAAAAGAAAAAATATAACGGTTTTTGCAACGTTAGATGAAGTCACACTTGCTATAGTTGAGAGTGAAAATTGAAAAAATCAATGATCGAAAAATCAAAAATCGAACTAAAAAAAAACCAAATAACGAAAAACGAAAAAATATCGAAAATCGAATATTAAAAATAAAAAAAATTATAAATGGATAATCGAAAAAATCGAGTAGTGGGAAAAATCAAAAATTGCTATTGCACTACTGTACTGTTTGTTTGCATTATGTGTTTGTTTTGCCAAGTTGCGTGACAGTGCAAGTTGTGTGACCGTTCAATTTGCAAAGTTTGTACATAGATGTTACTTATGGAAATAATGGAAACCAAGGTTACAAGGTTTCCATGTCACTCATGGAAATAATCGGTTCCTTTCTGCCACTTTTTTTACACATTTTTAGAATTTCGGGAGAGCTACACGTAACCATAAGTACAACAAAGGGTGGGGGAATTGACACCAATTCCCCCACCCTTTGTTGTACTTATGGTTATGTGTAGTTGCTGTTATGCTTATTGATATAGGCATAATGCAAGATCAACATTGACACAAATATCGATAAATTATTGATATAAATCGGAAAAAATCGATAAAATTTAAGAGCTAAAGTATACCTGTATACCCTCGTATACACTGAAATATAGCACTAGTTATAATGATGTGTTTTTATGGATGAAATTGATTTCTTTCATAGCTTAAGTTTCGTGGTTTTGTTAAAAATATTTTTAGTCTTATGTCAGTTGGCTGATTTTTAAAGGTGGAGGTTATGGTTAACGTTTCAGCTTTGTTGAAATAGTCTGTTGAGTTTATGAGTGCGACTTTTATTCTTTGTCAGTGGGTATGATGGTTAATACATGGCAATTGATGAATTGTTTGAGGTAGGTATTTGGTTTTGAGAGGCGCACTAACTGCCCGTAGGCTTGTCATATGGCACTTACAGAAACATATAACCTAAACAACACACTAAATAAGTTGATCAATACCCGATAGCTTTTAAAACCTAAAAACACAATGGATGGTACTAGCATGGTTCTCCAGTACTTCCGAAAAAGTGGGAGGCAGAAGGTATTTTCTGCGAACAGGTTCATAAAGTGGACAATCTACCAGGACATGAACTGAAACCTGGGTATTACATGCAAGGCATTAAAGCAGAAACTCCCTACCAAGAAAAAACACGTGGGTGAATTGCGTATGTCAATCTGTAACCGTGCCAGCATCACCTCTTTTTTTCTGACGTCAGAAAAAGCAGTAGTCTACACTCTGACCGTATCTTTTATAGCACGCAGCTTGTTGCTGTCTAGTGCGGCCCATTTCTCTTCCCAAGCTGAACGAATCTGCTGTTTTTGCCAAAGTTGCAGGTCTGAGGATGCAAAATATGGCATGTGTAACCCTGCTTTAGCTGCTGCATCCAATAGTTCATTGCCTTAAATGCTGACGTGACCTAGCACCCATACAAAGACAACAGACTTGCCCAATTCCCCATGGCGATGAACAAGTCTATGGACAAGCAGAACCAAAGGAAGCCAAGAATAAAAATTCTGCAAGGCCTGCAACTCACTCAAGGAGTCGGAGCAGACCAGCAACCGGCAAGCAGAGCTCTGAAGGCAAAGTGACAATGACCTCGCAATTGCTACAAGTTCAAACACTGTACATGGATGGAAGATGCCCACTGGTGTTAAAAAGGCGAGATACGCATTCAAAACCCACTCTATCCCCATCTTTTGACTCATTCATATAAATGGCCTTAAAGCAATGAGGATGATGGAGAATCTGCTCAAAGCACCTGATGTACTCTGCAGAGGTGGTGGAAACCCTCTGCAAACGGTTCAAATCCATGATGAACGGAATTTGTGGAAGCATCTATGGAAGACAAGAATTGTTTGATGTTGTAATTGAGTGGGCTTGGTTAAGACCTGTTAAACAAGTTTTTGAAATATGTTGGACCTAAAGTTCTTTCTTCAAGCCTACTGGAGTCTGCTGTTCCAAAACAATGAAGGGGCTATCCTCTAACGATAGAGGGAATACTTTGAGGAGCTGCTCAACCCTGTCAGGCATGGTAAACTAAGCTTAGAGCTACATTTTGGGGCGGAGAATAGTCCTTTGCTGGCAGAGGTGAGAGGTGTTGTAAAGTCCCTTAAACCAGGCAAAGCCACTGCCATCAATGAAATTCGGCCAGAAATGCTTAAAGCTCTGGGTGACGAAGGCTCGTGTTGATTGACATGAGTTTTCGGAGTTGCCTGCCAGTTCCTTTGGACTGGCAACTGGAGTGGTGGTCCCAATTTTTAAGAAACATGAGGGCATGTTGCACTTATCGGGGCATCACTTTCCTCAGCCTCCCTGGAAAAGCCTATGCCAAGGTTCTCCAGAGCAGACTGACTGAAGCTGTCAATTCAGTGATGTCACTGATTTTCAAGATGGCGGACGTGCCCAGGCTATGCTCTCTTCCACGCAAACCTTATACATGAGAATTTGGTATCCAGTGTGCAACATCAGAATTTTTGCATGTGTGTTGCAACCCAAAGTAATCAAAGTGAGAATAATTTATCATACTGTATCTCTACCGTGAATATACTACCAATAACTAGTACAAAAATGTCGTCCAAGATAAAATTGTAACGTGTGCCAAAGCAGTGACGACTTCGCAGTCTGTAGTAACATGTGATGAATGCGGCAAGAATTTCCATGCATCGCCTAACTGTTTAAATATGCTTATCGATGAATTTGATAAAGCAAAACTGAATCTATCTACCTATATATGCAAAAAATGTATATATAAAGATAAAACAAGTAAAGGTACAGCAGCATTGTCGGGCGAAAGCTCTCAAGGAACGACAACAAGAACCCGTGCCCTATCAACTACTGTGGAAACAACAGAGGTTGGCGACCATCCTGAGCTGAACAAATTTATGAAATTGATAATGGAATTTAGAAATGAAGTATCGGCTCAGTTTCTAACTATGAATGCCAAGCTGAATAAACTAGATGATATTTCCCTTGTTGTTAATGATCTCAAGGATTCAATAGAATTTGTCGACTCCAAAGTGAATATGATTTCCGAAAACCACAACAAGCTCCAGACCCAAGTTAACATCCTCGAAGCTGAACTTGCTACATCTCGTCGAGAATACAACGATGTTAAAACACAATATGCGACGCTAAGACGACAACAAACTGAAAGTGAGCAATACTCATATAACAAGAATATACTTATCAATGGAGTACCGGAATTGCCCGGTGAAAACCTGGTAATGATTATAACAAAAATTGCACAGCTCCTAAATGTAAATCTTGAAAAGGCTGATATTCAAAATATACATCGAATTGGTAAAACCATTAACAATAAGCAACGCACAATTGTATGTAGATTCTCAACAAATATAGTAAAAAATATTATTATGGATACAAAAAAAATACTAAAAAAACAAATTTTCACAGATCAATGTAAAATTGTAAACGAATCAATTCCTATATATATATCTCAGCATCTAACACCAGTGTATGCAGATATATTTAAAAAGGCAAAAAGTATGAGAAGAGAGAATAAGATAGAATTTGTATGGATTAAGAATGGAAAAATTTTTGTGCGAAAAGATGCTTCTAAAAAATCTAAATGGCTAAGAGAAATTACCGATTTACAAGATTGTTGGAGCGTATGAAAAATTGCAATATCTGTAGCTTAACAACTGTATAAAGAATTATGGCAAAAAAGATAAAAAAGATAAAAAATGATTTTACTGTACTTAATTACAACATTCACGGTTTATTTACAAAGATAGATTTGCTATGCACAAATTTAGCTGAGTTATCTGACCTCCCCTATATTATGACATTAACCGAAACTTGGTTAAATGCAGAAAGCAGATTAGATATAGCGGGTTATGATGTAGTCCATTCACCTCGTATAAACAAGCTTGGTGGTGGTATATCAATTTATTTAAAAAAATCATTTGTAAATAATTATACAATAACCCACCAAATTATCCATATGGATTATGAAATATTGATCATAAAAATAAAAAATTTACACATATGTGGAATATACAGACCACCTTCAGGTTCAATAGAAAATTTTTTTGATAAACTTACCTGCATATTGAATAATATATGCATACATGGAAATAATATTATGATAGCAGGAGACGTTAATATAGACATTTCAACCGACAGTTACACCGCCACTAGATTTAAAACAATGTTAATGTTGTACTCTATTGATATAGCAGCAACTGGCTTTACTCGAATTGGAATTACAAAATCTTCAACTATTGATATTATAGCTTCGGACTTATTAATTAAAGATGCAAATACATTAAACTGGGACCTTTCCGATCACGAACCGCTAATCTGTAGAATAAAATGTAAATTTAAAATTACGCACACACCAAGTGGAGAAGTAAAACAGATAAGAAATTTTACAGAAAACCAACGAAACGAATTTTCTCATGAATTGGACAAAATTAAATGGGACTCTTTATATACAATTACTGATACTGAAGAAGCTATGCAGTA